>JAASFV010000004.1:0-101069 GCA_023334015.1 Globisporangium paddicum
GCTGATCCGCTTTATCACGAGTCCTTGTGGAAGTCGTGTAACACACGCTTCCTCACTCTGTGTATTGTGCTGAGTAACTCGGGAACGCCCGGTTACACTTCTTGTTCGCCCAAGCCAGTCAGCTACAAATGACGAAGCCCCAAGGCTGCCGCCGTGTCTCCGGCGACGGACGGCACGAAAAGCAGTACAGAAGACAGTCATACGACTACAGTTTCAAGCTCAAGGTCATCGACTCCTACACAACTGCGGGCATCCATGCCACACTTGTCAGTCCTTTCCCACCAACAGCAGCAATTCCACCACATCCAAACGCAAGCTCATCAGCAAGTGGAACCAGTGGCGCACCCACATAAAGCATTCTGCGTGGACAACAACAACAGGGTGACAGCAGCGTATATGCGACAGCGACATCACAGCCACGCTTCCGCAGACTTCTAAAGCTGCGATAGTCAAGCGGGTGAACGACTTCCGGCGCGATGGCGTTCCCGTTTCGTATTTAATGCTGAAGGGACGCGCACTGAAAGAAGCCGAGCGACTAAAAATCCCGCTAGACGTCTTCTCTGCGACTCGGCAGTGGCAAAACGGGTTTATGAGGCGCCATCGATTCTCGTTCCGCGTGAAAACGCCCACCAGCCAGATCGCCCTACCAGACGTGCTGGCACAAACTGCAGTGTTCGCGCAAGAGATGGCGCGACGAGCCGAAGTTGAGGGCATCGATACCATCTAAAATGCTGACCAGACAGCGGTGTTCTTTGAACTCCTGTCACGCACAACAATCCCGGCAAAAGACAGCAATACAGTATAGTTCAAGTGCGGCAAAAAAGAAAAGGAGTGGATGACGGTAATGGTGCTTGGTGACTCGCATGGCGCGAAATATCTGCTCTTTTTGGTGATGAAGACAGCGCCATCAAAGATCGTCTCAGTCAAGCAAAAGAACAAGCACGCGCGGCACAGTTTTGGGCACCGCTTGTGGGCTGAGGTCGAGCCTCTTCAAGATCAGTCCGGCATTCAAATCTACGGAAATCAGAGCGCGTGGCGGATCGGCGCACTGACCGTGAAGTTCCTGCGCTTCCACTTCGGGTAACGAGCGTGTTCAGCGATTCTATTATGCCTCTGCTCGATGACTTCAGTGGTCACTGGGTGAAAGAAGCAATCGAGTGCGCAACGTCCCTAAACATCGTCCTCGCGAAGGTTCCTCCAGGCCTGACTTGGCTCTGTCAACCCGTAGATGCCGTCTGGATCAAGCCCATCAAGGACCGCCTTCGACACCACAAGCTTCTGCACCTCCAAGCTCAGATTGCAGCCCATCGAGTCAGAACAACTGCCGCTTCGTTTGAGATGAAGGTCCCGGACATATGCAAGGTTGCTCGCTGGACAAGCGAGGTCTGGAATGACATCCCTACTTCCATGATCGTCTTGGGGTTTAGCATTGCAAGCTTGGTGTTGAGAGCGCCGCTTTAGATGAACCAGAAGAGACTACTGGCATACAGGAGCTGCTTGATGCTGCAGTAAAAAAAACTTAGAGGAGCTCATTGTTATTGATGCTAGCGATGAAATGCTAGGTGACGAGCAAGATGTAGTCGATCAGACTGCAGAGAGCTTGATCTGTGCCTCCCTATAAAAAATAGAAAATATTGCTGTTTTACGCTGCTCTCGGATCAACCAAGTGCCTCATGCTAAACTTTCATCCCTCATCACACTGAAGGCACCTCACATTGCGCAAAGTTATCTACATGCCCACGAAAACATCGCGAAGTACCCTGAGGCTGGCATAAATGCTTGTTTTGGTCGTCACTTCCAAAACGGATTTTGAAGGAAAATATTAATGTGACCCACACGATGTTTGGGTTTGCCAAGTGTTTTTTTTTTTTACGAAAATGCATGTCAAAGGCGATGCTATCATTTTTGAGAGGGTTTGGTAGTACATGGGCATCGCCTTTGACATGCATTATAGGGTAACTAACACACCACGCATGGACGGCCACAATTGGACTGCACATGCACGCAAGGCCCTCGAGGAGGGCAGTGGAGGATTTGCCCCTTCTGTCGCATACACTTCTCACGTTTTGGTGTCTCGTTTTCACTTCTTCCGACGTGTACAGCATCCTCGTATGCTCGCGACCTTTGGGGCATGCGCCTGAACTGCATCCATCAATCTTTCCCAAGTGTGTCAGGAAGAAGATCGCAAGTGCTACACAGTATGAGAGCGCTCGTGCTCTAGGTGACTAGAATGCAAGGCACTCTATGAACAACTCACTAGAATATCCATATTGCTCAGCAAAAGAGTGACTTCATTGACATCAAAAACATTTATCTGACCGTGATCTACTGATGGCGGTCCACGTGTCCTTGGAGCTTTCGTGCTCATGTGGGCGATAACTTACGGACGGCAGCGCGGTGTGGTGCGCAGCACGATCCTCTTCTTTTGACTTTGGTACATACGAGTCGTTCGTCGTCGTGGTCTTCTATGGTATACGCTTGAAAGCTTTTGTACAGGAGAGTGTGTCTTGAGAGAAGCTTGGAGCTCTTACGCTTGGACGGGGAACGTGCGCTGCGAGAGCAGGAGCAGGAGCTCGAGCTGCGAGATGGGCGACACGTCGATGGGGCTGCGGTCGACGCTCGGATCCGCGCGGCCGATGATCTCGGGCGCCATGGCGAAGGACACGCCCTTGTGCTTGCTCTGGTGCTGCATGGGGTACTCCCACAGGTCGCGACGCTCCTGCTTCTTGTAGAGCGAGCGCAGGCACTCCTGGCGGTAGTACTCAGTCAGACACGCCTCCATCTGGGACGAGATCTCGGCCGCGTAGCGCTTGCCCAACATGCTCATGATGATTGTTTGGTGGTGGGGCTGGAGACTGGTGTTCTGTGAGGCAAATTGGATTGTGAGGAGCTTCTTCAGACCAGAGAGCGCAATAGCGTCTCTACGGGGGCGAGCGAGCCGGAAGAGCGATTGCTCTGACTTTCCAGCCGCGTTCGCCGAAAGCGGATGGGTATTGATAGCCGTGGGACAGCGATGCCCTTGACAAATGGATATTAAATATGAGATTCATTTTTAACAGGTATATTTGCTACAAAACAGGCGTTGACCCTGCTTAGGGAGGTATCTCATGAAGTGCACGGGCTAATAAAAATACAGCGTTAGCTCACGGATAAGCTCGACGAACAGATGGAAGCCCCGCAAGCCGAGTGAGAGAGCCGCTGCCGGACACGAGTCAATCAATCGACAAGCGCGACGGTGCCAATTCTCCAACCGTAGTCCCATTCTTATCCCAGCACCAGCCCACAGAGTGAGAATAAGAGAATAAGCTTCATCCAGTTGATCTTCGCAGGAGCGCAAATGAGTGTGCGCATGTTGTGCGCGTGGTCTCATACCAGCCGTGCGACTCGAAAATAAGCGGCTATTTTTATCCCCGTCCAGGATAAATATAGCCAGCGAGCTCCAGGAACTCTTAGCAGAGCAGAGCAAGCACGGAGAGCCTTCGAGGCACTCGCCGCGTGGCGAGGCTATTTTTAGCTGGACGGGCTAAATATAGCTCAAATAAGGCGGATCCTGGCCTCTGATTGGCTGAAACCCGAAAAAAGAAACTGAACCCATGTCTCTTAGTCGTTCCGTTGTCTATTTATCAAGCCGGTTGTCTGACTTGTTGTCCACCAGTTGCTGGGATCTTCCTGTGTTGTTGACAGCTTCTACGGCGGCAAAATGGCCACCAGTACGAATGATCACAGGTGAGAGATCCGGGCCCCACGTCAACAATCGCGCTGCTCCAGTGGCAGATGCCCTCACAGAAGCCTCACCGAGCTTTACATGGGTGTGCATGGGCATCTACGCTCCTGCGGACGCCACGTGCGAGAGAGCGGCTCTAGGATATTTGATTTGAGCTCCATTGGTACATGTTCTCCACAACCATCTAGGCTATGACTGTTAAATACACCCCACCGAATCTCTACGCCAAGAGCAATGTCTCTACAGCATTGTGGCATTTGTTCTCTACAGTTTATTACTGCGCGTCGCCTCTACAGCCTCGCCTCTATTTCCTGTGGCTCAGGAGGCTGCCACGTGGCTACCAAACCTCTCATCGCTCGTCTCCATTTCGCCTTTGCCCAAGTGTGTGCCGGTATTCAAATAACAAATTGACAGGGCAACTTTGCGGACTCCGCTTCGAAACCAGCTGTTTTACCAGATGCGCTGCAAATATAAATTTAGATGAACAACAGCTTATCGCTTTATAGAGTACCAACACGGCTTTTCGCGCGACTGGACGGACAATCAGCAGTATCGTATGCAGCAGATGTGAGCAGCGTCCCCGCAACGCAGCTCGCACGCGCCCTTGGTACACAAGGTGGGTTGAGCGGTAGTGTACTGCGCCCTACATGTGTATGCATAGATCTAATATATTGTGATGGCAACTCAACGCACCAGCAGGAGCGCGTGCCCATGATCACATACGAGCAGAAGCAGGAGCGCGAGCAGCAAGCAGTACGAACATTGAGAGACACACGTCGTCCAAGGACCACCTGTACAACCTTAAAGACGACGGATTCATGGCCGAGATCCGCGCGCAGCTGAAGAAGGCGACTGAGTACTTCCTCATCACAGTAAAGCTGTGCGCTCCGGCCCACGACAACTAAAACTGGCTCACTGGGTACACGTGAGTCGTCGACGCGCTTAAGCAGGATAACCACGAGCACCTGGCGAGCGAGGTGAAGATCTGCAAGGTTCACTGCGTCCTCAAGCAGAATGAGTTTTACAAGGCCATCGAGGTGCTCGAAGACCTTTGAGAAGAATGAACAGGTGCACAAGGTCACGGGGCTACTAACTTGAGCTCCCTCTACTTTATTAAGAGCGACACAAACCAGGCGGCAAGTACGTGCCGCTGGCAGTGCGCGACCAGCAGGTGTGCTGCCAAGGCGCTCGTGAACAAGGGCAACTGCCTGTTCGTTAAGAACGAGTGCGAGCGCGCCAAGGAGCTCTTCCTCGAGGAGTTGAGGCAATCTACAACCTTGTGATGTACCTGCGAAGAAAATGCACAGAACACACGCGCTTGGAAGCTGGAACTCCTGTTAGACACCAACGTGTATTGCTTGCTCCTTGTCTTGCTTTTGCTAAGCTGAACACAACTCACATGAGCACGCGTGTACCGACCATGTCGTGCCGAGCTCTCTCCATCATTCAGCCGCTGGCGCTCCATCGCGCCATCCAGGGGCTGCCCGTTAAGCCGTGTCCCAGGCTGGTACCCGGTGGGTATACCCAGGTACAGCCTAGTACACAACAAATGAGCAACGTCGAGGTGCTCTACGAGATCGCGAGCCCGCACGACATGATGGGCAACTACCGCTTGGAGTCGTACTGGTACTTCCCAACAACCTCAATCTTATATCATGGCTCAGCGTATGGTACGTCAAGAGCGAGCTGTACGAGAAGGCGATCTGGTGGTCTGGTTCTTCGAGCGCGCGAGCCAAATCCAGTCGACCAAGATCAAATCGCAGCAGCGGCAATACAAAGCAGAAAGCGTCGCTCATGCTCATAGATAGCGGTCAATTGGTAATTCAGGAAGACATTACTTTTCTCAGCGTGCAAAATTTTTGACTTCTCGCAGTTCGAGGAAGAAGAGATGTTGCGTGGCGCGTGTTTAGACATCGAGAAGCTACACACAAGAGACGAGAACAGGCAGCACAAAGGTGTCCATGAACCAGCGCAGCACACGCGCGGTCTTGTCGCTCGGAAGCAGCGCGAAAGCCATTCGATGGGCCGCGAAGAGCGCGAATGGCAGCAGATCCCGACGCCCCGGACTCTGCATCCCAGGGAGCACCATGACCGGATAGTAGTCACCAAAGTTGCTGCAGAGCGCGCCGTCTACAAACAAGTTGCCCGTCGTGGTGTAGAGTGTGAGAGCGCCGCGTGTTAAAACCACCGTTTCGATGCGCGTGACGCGGCTCGCGACAACCTTCGTGTGGCTATCTGCAGCGTCCAGATTGAGCACGAAGATTGTGTCGTTGATTGCCAGGCGGCGCGCGGCCTTTTGGTGCTGCGGACGCAATGTGGCGCTGTCCACATCTGCTCCCGTACAATCCGCAGTCGCCGGCCTGGGATCGTAGAAGATGAGGTGGTCGGGCGTAATCTCCAGCACCTGCGAGCGCGCCACAAACAGATGAGAATGACCACCATGGAAGAAAAATCCATACATCCGAACATGATCCTCCACCTGTTGCAAACACCGGCCGACTGGCTCATGAGTCACGCGGAGGAACCGCACGGCGGCGCTCGGGTCGCTGTCGTGCGGGATGTAGTATACCGTCGAGAACACGGGCACGCCGGCCGCGTCCAGCGCTAGCACTTGGTCGCCGACCGCAATGTCGCGGATTGACCTGGCCTCGGCCGCTCCGCTACCATCACTCCGTGTCTCCACGACCACCAGCGCGGTCTCTGGAAAACAGCTCGCTGTTAAGTCAGCAAACAGCACACAAGCCAATCAATCAGCCAAACAGGTCAAAAACCACAACAAACCACAAATCAACGCACAGGTGTCGAGGATCGTGTAGTCCAGGTCGCTCTCGCAGAACGGACCTCGCTTGCCTGCGTTGCACAAGCAGTTGCCGCCCAGTGTGCACACGCCCACGCCAGAGCAGATCACGCCCTCCTTCTCGCACAGCACTGTATAGTCAACATGTCAGATACTGTAGCTCCAGGGCACAACAAAAGCAGATTTCGACCATCACTCACTGCCGTCCGTGCTTCGGAACACGTCCTTGACCTTCTGCGCGCCCACGTTGCCGGCGATGACGAAGAGTGCGGGCACCTTGGTCGCGTTCGCGTACCGCGAGTTCTCCCCGGGACAGAGCTCGCAGCCGTCCGGGTAGAGCGTCACAGTCGAGACGCTGTTGCCGCGCAGGATCGTGCGCAGCACTGGCACGTCCGGGACGACCCGCGCGGTGTCGCACACCGGAATGAGCTGGTTCGCGAGGCTCGTGGCGTTTGTGCGACTCACGCACGCCGGGCTGCAGTAGTAGGCGCGCGGCACACTGCGGTAGAAGGCCACGGCCGCGTGGCCCCACTTGCCCGTGCACACGGCCGCGTCGCGCGTCGAGACCATGCTCCATTCGGCCGTCGAGATGCCCGAGTCGTCCGAGCTCGCCTCGACCCAGTCACTACCGTTGCGCGCGAACCACACGTCCGAGTACGGAAACATCTTGGTGATGCCGCGGCCGACAATGCCACCGCCGATGAGCCACAGCCGCGGGCCGAGCGCCACGTCCCCGATCGTCCGCGACTCGAAGGACACGACCGCGTGCCATGCGCGCTTCTTCCAGGGCGCGGCCTCGGTCAGGAGCGTCCACGAGCCTGCCATTGGTGAGGAGGTACTTAGATCTCTCTATTGGGAAGTAAGTAGACAGTGAGTGAAGATACCCGTCGCATCCATCCGCCACACGTCGTTGAGCGAAGTCTCTCGCCAGCCGCCCATGAGGAAGAGGAACTGTTGCCTTGACGCGTCACCCTGCGTCACATTCCCCACGACAGAATGGGCTGCACAGCCGTGGGCGGCTCGAGGCGACCACGGGACGTTCTGCTGCTGCGTCCACGATCCTACATCCACATAAAGTGTCAGAGTTTGCACCGTGGTGGGCAAGCTCATTAACCATATCACCTGTGACCACGGACGTCGTGGACCAGACGTCGTTGCTCATAGGACTGCCACCCAGGACCCACAGCTTGCTGTCAAAGACGACTGTGCAGTGGTAACCGCGTCCCGACCAGGGCACACTCGCGGTCGCTGTCGCCTCCGTCCACGTCTCTAGCAAGCAGTACTATGAGTAGGTGTCATGGGATATAGCCATATCTGTAGCACAACCAAGGTCCCCCACCTCCATCCTTGGTCATCCAGATGTCGGTCGCGGGCTCGGGCGAGAAGCCCGCAATTAGCAGCAGCCGCTCGATGTCGTCGTTCTGGTCTCTGAAGGCCGTGAGCGTGTGGCCGTAGCGCCTGCGGAACGGCGCCTCCTCCAAGGCCTCGACCCACGCGGAGCCGTCGCGCGAGTGGACGATATCGGAGCGCGTCGTGGTCTTCTCGAGTCGCTTGGTGTAGTAGGACGTCGATACGCCGCCAACCATCCAGATCTCGTTGTTGAACACCGCGGTCGCATGCGCTAATCACAAACAGCACACCATAGAGAGAGTACACACAGCACATACGTGAGCGTGAATGCAGACGCATGATGTGTCGGAGCGTACACAATGCACCGACAGTCACGAGAGAAGGTGGAGCCCGTGACCGGAAGCGACGTCCAGCGCGCGATGGCCGCCTGCGTGGCGCTCGTCTCGTTGCAGCTCAGCACCGTCGCGGCCGTATTCGCAGCAGCGAATGCAGTCAGCAGACCCAGCAGCCCTCGGGCGCACGTCGCAGACATGGTTGTGCTGGAGCTACAATATCTATATGCGAGGTCGCGCTTGCTTGTGGCGTTATGAGAAAGCGTATCTTTAGGAGCTTGTGGTGCATTCTCAGCCAATAAGAGAGCGTTGGGTCGCGAAAGGACGCGGTGCAATGCAACTTCAACGAAAAAGATCAACCTTCTATAGTGCGTATTTCAACGTTCTTCTCACTTATGCAGGCTCAAGAGCTTCAAAAACGAATCAGTAGCACATGCATAAAGGTTCGCATGTAGCATTGACTATAAAGACCTTTATAACACATTGGAGCTCTTCGAGATATACTTTCCTAAATTTCACCTCACTCTGGATACGACGAGACAATATGGACCCCCCAACAGGGATGAACGTCGCGCGTGTCGCCGGCCCCAGTGCTGCGAGCGTCGTTGGGCCTCGACGCAGCGATGGTGGTGTGTCGCTCGGACTCTTCAGCAAAATCGCCGCTGCGCGCAAGGAGAAGCTCGCGCCAGTCAAGGACGACTCGCACAGCAGCATGCGTGGGCTCCTGGGGGCTGCTGACGCCGTCAGTAACACTGGTTCCCCAGCGTTTGAGAAGCGCTCAGTGTCGTCACTGGGGGCGACGATGGCACTGGGGGCGCTACCAGTAGCTACGGGCACGTCTGCTGGCCCCACCACCAGCCATTTCCCCGAGATCCATGACCCGAGCAGCCACGCGGGACGCACCACGTCTGTGTCAAGAGCTCCGCCCAATCCGCGCAAGGTCACAGCGCGTAACTTTGCGCAGAACTTGCGTTGGACCAAGCACGGCTTTGCTGACGACGCTAAGAGCAGCAGCAGCTCCTCAACCGTCGCGACCGGAGGGTACTACCCTGGCGCAGCTCCTCGACGCAGCAGTCCGAGCATCTCGCCCGTGGTGCGGAATATGCAGTCGGATCGACTGCAGCCTCCTTCGTCACAACAGCAGCAAAGACGATTGGTCTTTGAGCTGGTACAACATTATACATTGTATGCAGCCGTGTGTGGATGTGTAGCTCATCGTTTATGTTAATGTCCATGGATTGTAGCCAAGACAGGGCGCGGACCGTCCGCTCCCCACTGCAGACTATGGCAACCGACCAGCGACAGCAGGCGATGTACGTTTCAAGTGTATGCATTGCTGTTGAGATCGAGCATGTCATTTCTGTACGTATACGGTTCATGTATTCCCCACACAGGCGATGGAGAACCGACAACTTCCACCGCAAGACTCACCATTCTCCACCGTCCGTGGATACGTCCGGTAAGCTACTTGCTTTTGTATGCTGTTACTCTGCCTCGCATCAGCCAATTGCCATTCTCTGACCCTTCGCCTGCGATGTGATAGCCGATCGCCCGAGGCGTTCAACAACTCGCTCGAGATGGCATCTGAGGTATATTCTCAGTCTCAACTTCCACTCTACTTCGGTTTGGTTGATGTTCAATTGTCTTACAACCATATGTGTGTGTAGATCCTGCAGCGGCGGCTTCTTCTTGAGCGCGGGGGTAGCATCCAGAAGCCAAAGACTGCCGACCTGTCGATCCGCCCAAACGCGCCAGTCACAAAGACTGCGCCCTCGCCTCAAGAGCTGGACGCACAAGGGATTTCGAAATCTGTCGCTGATGCCAGTCCAGACGCCAGTGAGCAAGAGGTACGGCCATCCAAGCATCGTCTGGAACCTGGACTTTGTACAGATATGAATTGACACTTGGTGTTCTTCCCGTAAGCTCTATTTCGCAGAGACGACCGAGATCCCAGGGGTCCCGATCGTGTACCGTAACCAGAAGGTCTTGTTGAAGCCATTCTTATTGTCACGCTTCGGACAGCGACGCTTATCCGACTCTCGATTCTGTTGTAGTCCAAGGCGTCCAACCCGGAGCGCCTCAACCTCGACCGACGCAACTTGCCAGTGATCCCGCTGCTCGAGGGCGAGCAGATGCTGCGGCTGCTCAACCTACAGAACAACTCTATCCGCAAGATCGAGAACCTCCTTGGACTGCCCAACCTCATCTTCCTAGATCTCTACAATAACCGGGTCGAGGTATACAATTGCAGATGCATACTTTGACTTTGTTTGCCGCATGCCAAGTCTCACTGTGTGGCTTGTTCACAACTGATCAGAAACTTGAGAACTTTGGTGTCGTGCCCAACCTGCGCGTGCTCATGCTCGGCAAGAACCGCCTCAAGACGATCGAGAACCTCGAGTGCCTCAAGAAACTCGACGTGCTCGACCTGCACAGGTAAGGCCTTTCTTGCTGTCCCACAGAAGAGCTCTTGACTAATCCAAGAGCGCTTTTGGTTACGCACACATACATACAGCAACGACATTGAGGTGATGCAGAACTTGAACGAGCTCCGCGAGCTGCGCGTACTCAACCTGGGCGGCAATCGCATCTCCACGCTCGAGAACATCGAAAGACTCACGCTACTCACGGAGCTCAACCTACGGCGCAACCAGATCGAGCGCATTGGACAGATCGGGAAGCTGCCGTCGCTGCAGCGGATCTTCCTGTCCAACAACAAGATCGAAGCGCTCGAGGCGCTCGACCCGCTGCTCCCAGTTGAGTACCAATACAATGGCACACAACATGGTTGGCTGGCGTGCGCTGACTAAACGAAGAGCTACGACTGACATTTGTGTAATCAGATCACATCGATCAGCGAGCTTCGACTCGATGGCAACACGATAAGCGAGTCTAATCAGAGCGAGTACCGCGCCAAGATGATCCGTAGTTTCCCCGTGCTCAAGCACTTGGACTTAAAACCCCTGAACGACGCGGAACGGAAGGAGGTCATGGGGCTCTACACCCAGGCTACAAAGGGCGCGAGCAAGGAGCGCGACGAGCTCGAAGAGGCGCATCGCACGCACGCGATCTCGTGTGCTCGCACGCTCTGGGAGCGGCGCGACCGGCTCACGTCCGGCTTGGCGTCTTCGAGCACAGCGAAATCGTTCAAGGACCTGAGTCTCGCGACCTCCTGGGGCTCGACGCTTGCCTCTGGTAGCAGCAGAGCGCTGACCAGCGTCCCAATCGGCTATGAGGAGCGCGAAATCAAACCCACGAGCCGCGAGGACCCGACGGTGCACAACAACAAGACGGGATTCTCAGAGATCGAGGTGCGCGGCGAGTACCGCGTGCTCGTGGTTTACGGCGACGCGCTCGAGGTGCTTGAGAGCGCCAAGGTGCACGCGCTTGTGAATGCGATCTCGTTCCGCTACATCCATGTGGACAAGGTGGCGGCCGCAGCCACGGCGGCCACGAGCACGAACCTCAAGCTCTTTGGACGGCTGCGAAGACTCAACTTTGCGCACAACGACCTCACGTCGTTCAACCAGCTGCTGTGGCTCGCGTCACTGGGCACAAAGGCCGAAGAGGTACCGCTGTCTGCTGGTGATTCATGTGACTTGAGGACTCTGAGAACTAAGTTGATTGAGAATGTGGACAGATCTTCATCTCGAGCAACCCGATCTGCTCCAAGGCGCTGTTCAAGCGCTTCATCGGCGCCCGGATAAGCGTAGGACGACCTGTCTAAAGCTCAGCTGTAGGCTCATTGTTGCTGTTGTTTGATGGCTCACACGTCTGTCGTGTCTCACTACAGAACACGCTGCGACTGAATGGCGAAGAGATCTCGGCGAATGACCGGTGCATGGGCAAGCAGCTCTTCCCCAAGGCGAATCACCACAAGGAGCCCGAGCTCGCGCCCGAGTCGTCTTCTGCTGTGCCAGCGAAGCCCAAGGAGAAGGAGTCGTTGCTGCTGCTGGGCAAGCAGCCCATGGGCCGCCTTGGCGCGTGCAGCACGGCGTCACTCGTGGTCAGCGACATCTTCTTGACGGCCAACGACATTGAGCGCAAGGCGGCGGTGCGTAGAGCTCTTGGACGGACTGACTGGCTGAGTGACCATGGAGTTTGATTCGGAGTGCGTGTGTTGACTGTTGATAGGTCCTCGAAGACGCGTGGAGAGGGCTGCTGGCGTCCATTGTGCGGGTTCGTGGCGCCACAATGATTATGCAGATTGGAATCTCAAGACGCGTTTTCGAAATCGAATTCTAATTGGCTTGCTGCTTGTTGTCCTCCTGCAGGAGACGCTCCAGGACATTGAGCGCCGCGATAGCTTCATGTCTGGCTGCCTCGAAGGACTGTGAGCGATGTGAGAATGGAAAAAGAAAAGCGTGTATATATGAATGATCCTTGTTCTTAAAGAAAGAAGCAAGGCACTAGAAAGTACATGCGTCTATTCCTTGGTGTCCATCTTCTCTGGCTTGGCCGCCGCTTCGCCCTTCTCCTCCTGCTCCTGCTTGCGGATCTTCATTCGTCGCAGCACCTTGTTCGACACTTTCTTCACCACCATCGATGAGTCCTTCTTCGCTTTCTGAAGTGGACACAAGAGCACAAATATAACATCACAAGAGCGTCAGCACCTGCACTCACTGCACATGAGCAGATAGCACACACAGTGCAACGTACCCGTTCGCGCTTCATCGTGAGCTTCTCCTTGCGCTCCTTCTCCTTCACGACCTGCTCAGAAACACACACACACACGCACAAGCGCATATGACTCAGTCATGACCACCACACCAGCGTACATATAGGTTTACACAACACACGCACCTCCAGCTCGTACTGGGCCTTGATCTTGTTGCGGTTGTTCTTGCGCGACATCCTGAGCTGCTTGCTGCTCGACTTGCGCTTGTTTCTTTGTTTGCTGCTTGTGTCGCTTCCTGCTCGCGTCGCCTCTTTCCTCCACCAAAAAGAGCGACTCGTATAGGTACGATTTCCAGTGCCAAAAATCACTTTCGGAGGGGTTGCCTTGCTGCATATCCGCTATTTGGGGGGATTTTCATTTAAAAACCCCTTTTAAAAGGATCTGGCCCGCTAGTATCTAAACTCCAAGTCAAACACTCCTGTGTTTGGTATTTTCAAACGGCGGCTACTGAGGTGTAACCCGAACATAGCCAGTGCTCAAAGGTATTGATTTATGTTATTTTTGCTTAGCTGAGTATGCAATGAATCTGCGACCTATCAACAAACAGCTTTGCATGCGCCCAGCAGTTCTTGATGGCATCCACCTGGACACTCGTCCAGCTATCTTGACACAACTCAATTCCTTCTAGGAGAGAGATGCAATATGGATCTTTATCTCCGTCAAGGAAACGTCCAACTGCTACCTCTGTCTTCATATTCATGTACTCTTGCTTGAGATTCACGATCACGCCTTGGTCCATGGGCTGGAGTAACGATGCTATGTCCGGAGGAAGCTTCAAAACTGTCGCGTTGCTGAGAGAGACACCGCGACGGATGTGCGATGGCGCGTTGTCGACGATGAGAAGAATTTAGCGTTCTTCTTGCTGCATTCTCTTGTTGAAGTCGAGCAGCCATTGTTGGTAGACGGAAACCGTCATCCAGCCCTTCGACGTTCCAACGTACTGGACGTCGGCGGGCTTCTCCGACAGCCAGCGAGGATACTCTGCCTTGCCGAGGAAAACAGATGGCTTGTCCGAGCCATCAGCGTTCGCGCCGACGACCATCGTGACTCGGGCTTTGTTGAGCTTGAGTGCTGGTGCCTTCTTCAGACAGATGGAGGAGCAAGGGACTGTCTTGTAGTACAGGGCAGTCTCATCCATGTTGTACACATCTTGCGGATGAAACTGCCCAATATGTTCGCGGAGCTGCGCAACGTGCTTCAGCACTTCTTCCACATTCACGGAACCGATCTCGCCGTGCGCTCGCTTGTGGCGAAAGTTGCAGCGAACCAAAAAATGGCGTAGCCATCCGGCTCTCGTGAAGCGCGGCCGGCAACGCTGCGGGATCCGAAGCTCGTTGGCAAGCCCAGCACCCACCCGAATGACCTCCCTACCAGATATTGGCGTCTTGGACAGCTCTGCTTCAATCACGAACTCAGTCACTGCCTCGTGGAGACGCACCATGTGGTGAGAGCGGAGTCGCTGCTTGGACAAGCAGTCAGCAGACAGCGTCAAGCGATTGTCCTCGTTCTTCACGATGTCCAGGATCGTCGACTTCCCAGGGCACTTGATCAAGCAGAACGTGACCCGCGCCCAGTCTGCCAACTCGTTGTAGGCCCATTCTGGATGCTCGCTGTGCTTCCTGCAGACGAGAAGATGCTGGTGCTTGGTCAGTCGAACCCGAGTACTCGTGTCGATGGCGCGTGTTGGTTCTATGTGCTGCTTGACTGTCTTGTGCACTTCAACTTGACAAATGGATGCATGAAATCAAAGAGCACTTCAACTGAAGTGATGAAGCCACATTATTTACCGCCCATTGTTAAAATTCAAAACCCCAAAGTTATCTTATCTCAGTGCATTTTCTGGTTTACCTGTATAAATCTATTCTTTATCGAAATATGAAGTATATCATGCTATTAGGTTTGACCCGTTCGGTGAACGCGCTCTCATCTGTATTCCTATTTTCTCGTCTTGCGGAGAGAAGAAGAAGAATCAACATGACTCAAACGAGACAGCAGCAGCGCTTCAAAGCAGCCTTCTCTATTCGCAACCTGCGGTAGGCTACGCACTAATAGTCGTTCATCCAAGTCTCATCACAAAAGCGTACCTCCTGAACCTAACATCCACGTGTGTGACGGTGTGATGCATGCGAATGATTCAACAGCTCAACGCTGACGGGCGTCGCACTAGGCATCAGCATTGGCTCCGTCAGCGTCCTGTTCGCGCTTGGCAAACTAGAAGATGAAGGAGGCGAACACCATAAGCGCCCAACTCCAGACAGTACAAGACAGCCGCGCGAGTTCCAGCAGCACGAGGCGCTGCGCTACGGCTCGCCATCGAGCACGAACGTGCACGTGCGGTCGGGCTACGTGGTGTCGTACGACTACAGGTGAGTGAAAGGGCACCTCTTGCAGTGGCATGTAGTTTATGAGCACTAGCGCTAACACTCTCACGTGTTCATAACGCATGCAGAACGCGCAATGCCGCCTGGGTGCTCGAGTTCCTGACCAGGGACTCGCTGCGAGTGATGGACGACACGGACCGCACAAAGTCCAATTTCACGGTCGACGCCACGACGCCCGAGCAGTTCCGCGTGCATCCAAATCTGTTCCTCAAGAGCGGCTACGATAAGGGCCATCTGGCGCCCGCGCGTACGTTCCCAGTGCTGTTGTAGTGATGCTGCGGAGTCTTCTTATTCTAATATTCAACTCTGTCGAAACCACGTTATTCAGGCGACATGACAAATTCCCAAGCGGCCATGAACGAGAGTTTCATCATGACCAACATCTCACCGCAGGTGGGCGTGGGCTTTAACCGCGGCTACTGGTCCCGTCTCGAAGGCTTCGTACGCCACCTCGCGGGCCAGTTCGACGGGCTCTACATCGTCACGGGGCCGCTCTTCTTGCCAACAGTACGCCTACTAACTTGCATGACTGGGCCTGCTTCGGTGGACTAACATAGCGATTTTGGCTTGCAACACATAGCAAAACAAGAAGACTGGCAAGTTCCAGGTCAAGTACTCACTCGTGGGCACGCCGCCTGACGCCGTGGCCGTGCCCACGCACTTCTTCAAGGTCGTGCTCGGCCGCAAGCGCGACGGCTCGTTCGCGAGCGCCGGCTTCATCCTGCCAAACCGCGTCATCTCGGAGAAGAAGGCGCTTGTGGACTTCTTGACACCCATCGACGTTATCGAGAAGCACGCTGGGTTACTCTTCTTCGACAAGGTACGACTTATTTTTGGTCTATGATGCTTTCACGGAGCCTGAGAAGCTCACACAATGTCCCTTTCGTGCCTAAACAGCTCCATAGAGTGGAGAAAACTGATCTCTGCAGCGAGATCAAGTGCGCGCTGTCTTTAGCTGCCTATAGGAAAGCGATCGCCGATAAATAAAAAGCTTAGTGGTTACGACCAACCATTTCGAAAAGGGCTACTCGTGAACGAATTGATGAAAGTCTTTGTCATTTAGAGCTCAGGTAAGTAGGCAACTCTGTGATCAAACCCGCACTCCATAATGCCACCACTCTCCTACTTGCGCTGCGGAGCTGGAGGCTTGGGCTGCTGGTATGCCGGTGGCGGGCGGTTCTGGTAGTATTGCACAGCCGGCGGTGGGGCGGCCACGGCGCCGTAGGCCTGCGGGTTGTACGGGTCTGGTGCCATGGCTGGATACGCGCTGTACTGTACCGGTTGCTGCTGCTGCTGCATCTGCGGTGGCGGTACCACACCGTACGGTCCGGGTATCGCAGTGTACATCGGCATCGCGTAGGCTGGCACTGCGGCGGGCATCACCGGCATCATCGCGCTCGGGTACCCGTTTCCAGCGCCACCACCCATGCCGCCGCTATTGCTGTGTCTGTCGTTGCCTCCGCCACGAGATCCGCCCTGCGACGCCAGATTGCATGTCGTTGTCCGGCCCTGAACAACGTAGAAAGAATAGCGAGGCAAGGTGAGTGAGTAGATCGACCCAGACCACGCAAATAAACACACAGCCAGCTGGCTTACATCGATGCTCTTCTGCGGCTGCTGCAGCGCGCGGTCCGCCGACGCCTTGTGCTTGTACGTGATGAACCCGAAGCCCTTGCTCTTGCCCGTGTTGCGGTCGATGGCGACCATCGCTTCGTCGAGCTCGCCGAACTTCTGGAACTCGGCACGGAACGTGTCGTTCGACGTGTCCCACGACAGCCCGCGCACAAAGAGCTTGCGGTCCGCCTCGTCAGACTGGCCGCCGCTCGCTTGGTGTTGCTGGTGCGGTGGTTGCTGTTGCTGCTGGTAGTGGGGATGCTGCTGCTGAGGTGGTTGCTGCTGCATTGGCACCTGCATGCCGACCATCGGGTACATCTGGTTCGCGACTGGCGTCGTGTACACGGTGTGCGCCTGGGCAGCTGGGGACGGCTGAGCCACTGCGCGGGGCTGCTGGTGCGGTTGGCTGCGCTGCTGCTGGTGATGGCGCTGGTGTGGCTGGTGGTGCGGCTGTTGGTGCGATGCTGACGGCTGCTGGTGGTCGTCCGCATGTGGACGAAGTGCAGCCAGGTTGCATGTTGCCCGACGACCCTAAATATATACACACACACGAACGTAAGTACACCACTGCCACAATTCCAGTATTCATCACAGCTAAAGCGCAATACTCACGTCGATCTCCACGGTCTGCTTGGCGATCGCACGCTGCGCGGCGTCCAAGTCGACAAACGTCACAAAGCCAAAGCCCTTGGACTTGCTCGTGGCCTTATCGTAGATCACGGCGCCCTCTTCGACTTCTCCGAACGTGCTGAACGCGTCCTTGAGCGTCTCGGTCGTCGTCTCCCACGCGAGTCCTCGGATGAACACCTTGCGATGCGCCACGTCGGCGCTTGCTACGGTCTTGATTTCATTATAGATGTTATCAAACTGAGACGCGCTTCACGATCCAACATACATGCAAAGCAGTGGCGGCACGAAGCGAATAAAAAAATAATAAAACCAAAAACGAGAACCCAACCACAGCAACAACAGGAATGGAGGAAAGCAAGGAGCACCACGACATACCCACAGCGATAAGCATACATAGAGAGAGCGCGATAAGAGCAAGCAGGCGCCAGTATATCATAGAGAGGGGACACAAGAGCAAACAACACAACATGGTTTCAATCAAAACACCGCACGCCGCAATTACAACACAGCCTCCACTGTTTGCACACAGCACGATACACATGACCCACAAGACAGATTTAATAAATGAATCACTTACGCGCTCGTGAGGATCTCCACCAGTTGCTCGCGCGAGAACGGCTCGAGGAGCTTCATGATCCTCTCCTTCTCGCGCGCGATCTGCTGCTGGTCGTTCTCATCCGCCTTCACGGCCACAGAGGCAGTGGTGGTGGTGGCGGTCGTGCTCGCAACGACGTCAGTGATGTTGATGCTCTCCACAGCAGCCGCCTCCTGCTTGACACCCACCGCCTCCGTCACCTCCAACTTGCGCTTCTTATGCTGCTCAGTGTCGCTCATCTTGGGCTTTTCTGTTGTGTAGCTTTTCGCCTTTGGAGCTGTTGGTTGCTTGTATCAAGCGAATAATCACCAATCACAGCGCTTTATTTTGAATTTCTACCAATTATATGGAAGGTGTCAAACCGCCGCTTTACGAGCAGCTTAAAGCAAGAGCTGAAGATGCTGAGCTCTTCGGCGAGGAAGCCCCCAACGGACTCGAAGCCCCCGCTAAGCCTCACGCTGAGCTCGAGGGGCTCGTCTGCGGCCCTGGGACTGCCGCCGGCCGCGCCTGTACGCTTCCCTGAGGGCGGCACGGAGGTTGTTGTGAAGCGCAACCAGTCCAAGTACGACTTCGTCAAAGTGCGCGTGTGGGTCGGCGACCACTTCTACGTGCTCTCGCGGTACCTCGTCTGCCGCGCGCTCGTGAGCACCAAAGTACAATATGTGGCTCATGTGTGATGGCGTTATGGTCGTGAGCACTGCTGACATACGTGTATTGGCAGATCAATTCGAAGGACGCGGTGCAGATCTCGCTCGATCTCAAGCGCGTACGTTGGCCAGCTTCTGTGCAGAGTATGGCAATGAGATGCAGCTCGTCTGATGCTACTCTGTGTGCGTTCTCTTTGGTTTCTAGACACTAGTCGACTTGGGGCTGACGGACATCATGCAGGTAATAGAGTGTTAGTATTGCGTTGCCTCTTTCAAGATGGCCAACATATTACGTGATCGCTGTGTTCTTCTTGCAGGAGCAATTCGAGGACTTTCTCTACAAGACCATGCTCGTTTTTGGCTATGGCGAGGCGCATATCTCGTGCTACCGGATGATGTCGAGGTGTGCCATGGCCATTATGTTGTTTCTTACGTGTTCATAGCTGATACTGATGACATGTCTGCGCAGTTTCCACCGGAACCGCGTGCCACTATTGATCATCCTCGCAGGGACGTCCTGCACTGGAAAGTCGACACTCGCGACCAAGGTGAGCGACGTGATCTGTCAACTACGGTAGCACAGCTCGCCACAAAGTGACCCTTGTGTGTTGTTCACTTGCAGCTTGCAGACCGCCTCAACCTCTCGAGCGTACTACAGACGGACCTCATCTTCGAGCTCATGTGCAACTTCTCTGGGTAAGCTACGCCAAGATCTGAGATGCTCTTGGGTCATAGACTAAAGAAACTCGTGTTTGGATTTAGGCGGGAGGAGACACAATATTACAGCGAGAAGTTCCCGTCGGAAGAGGCGCTGCTCAAGGAGTACATTAATGACTGCAAGGTCGTGCGCGACGGCGTGACGTCCGACATCGACAAGTGCCTCAAGGACGGTAAGTCGCTCGTCGTCGAGGGCTTCCACATCGATCCGCGGCTGTACCAGAAAGAGGTCGCGGTCCAGGTGCACGCCACGAGCAGCTCGCCAGGAAAAGCCAGCAGCGGGTTCTCAGGCATCGTCGTGCCGTTCCTCCTAATGCTGGACGAGAAGAGCCACTGGGAGTTCATGACGAACTGCCCAGATCCGCGGTATCGCACGGACACGGCACAGCAAATCGGCTTCCCGAATCTGCAGCGCGTGCAGACGTACCTCAAGGCCCACGAGCAGGAGCCCGGCGTGATCCCGTTCAAGGAGATTCCGATTAACCTGCACTCGTTCCACGAGACGCTCGACCTGCTGCACGACATCGTGCTCAAGCGCATTGAGGAAGAGTACGTCGTGAACAACAAGGAGACGGCGGCAGCAGCAGGCGAAGGCGCCATCTAAATGCCTCGCTGAATAACGACTGATCGCTGTATTTGTAATTATCAGATCTCTCTCACACGCGTAGGAATCGCCAAGACGGCATGGGTTCTTAACTGGGAATGCACAATGGGGCTTGTGTACATGTAGCTACACGAAGCGTCTTTGGAGCATGACAAAGACTGCAACAATGAGCTCTTGGCGAAACGATTGAGCTGCTTTCGATTTTCGGTTACGAAAAAGCGACATTGTCGACATTTTCGTTAAACAGTCTCTAAAAGGTACCTCTATCCATGCATATTTGGAGAAAAGGTGGATCACGACATCAAGCCGAAAGCGGGCTTTTATTGAGTCGATCTGATGACAAACGTTTTACAAGCAATGTCTTACTAACATGCTGCGATTTGATAAAATAAGGGCTAAAATTGTGGTTACGGGCTGTTAAAACGTGGGTGATAGGATTTTTTTGTATCAAGATGATCCTAATAAAAATGATGCAATATATCATATTAGGATCATCTTGATACAAAAATCCCGTAAATATAGGGAGTTGCTAAATCGACTGCAGCATAAAACTAGAGAACCCAATATCGTACTTTGGACAGCTTATACAAATCGAGTGCCAAAACGAATGAGCTCCTTGTCTGATCTGGACACTTTTTGTTTTCCTGAATCTCAGTCGAGGGATCAGTTAAATAGCGATGGGCCACGCTGCGGTGTCAGCATAGCTCTTCATGAGCTTCACGCTCATGACTGAAGTGAACACCCGCCAGTGAGTGAGCATGAGTGGATATGCGATTACGGCTCGACCAGCTTTTGTTGGTTCTCAAAATGGCTGGTGGTTTTCAAAATGGCTCCAGGCAGTTGTGCACTTGTCGCAAGAATCGCATAACGCCGGCTGTTCACTCGCGTCACTTTCGTTCGGGCCGCCAGCCAGTATCAGCTCCAGAGCCTAAGTCAAGAGCTTCTACCAGTCTAACTAAGCATGGGCATCAAGCATGTGTCCGCGACCCCCGTGCTGCCGCCGAAGTACTCGAGCCGCCTCTTCCGCTCGTCATTCACGACATGCTTCTCTATCTGCCTTGCGGCGCGCCACGAGCTCTGGAGTTGCGCGGCCGTGGCGCTGCTCGTGCTGCTCACGTCGCTCAACTACTGGCGTGACCCGGTGGTCGGCTGGCGGCGTACGCTCGACATGAGCGCCGTCTTCCTCGCGATCGCGCACCACATCTATTGCAGTGCGTTCTGCGAGCAGCGCGTCTATCAGGCGCTCTATCTGCTCTTCATCCTCAAGACCGCGTACTGCTACCGACGCGCGCGCGACGCGCCTAACAAGGACGTCTCATCAGCCTGGCACTGCGGCGTGCACGTCGTCGGCAACCTCGCCAACATGCTGCTCTACACGGGGCTCGCCGTCTACCGGTAGCTGCTCATTGAATGTGTGTGTAACCATAGCTTTTTTAATCTTCATAACCGTAACATGTACTTTCAATCAGCTCGCGCGCGACGACGCAAAGCCCGAGCTCTCTATCCGCATGATCGCGTCCAGCGTGCGTGCGTTCACCCGGTCCCTGGAGAACGCCGTTCGGTCGCAGGATACCTGGATACTGTAGGTCACGGACGTGCGGTTGGACTTGGGGCACACGTACGAGTCCGTCAAGAGGAATGCCATCGTGAAGGGCGGCGGAAAGCACTCGCGCAGGATCTCCGCCATCTTGTCCTCGGTGAAGCCGTCATGAGTCCAGAAACTGATGCCGCGCGTCCACTCGATGGGGAAGTGCGCCTTGACACCCAGGCCTTCGCGGCAAAAGACGTGCGTGAGGCTGTCGGGCGTCCAGAACGCCTGCTCCTTGAGCTTGTACCCGACTGAGTAGTAGCCCAGCGCAGCGAGCTGCTCCACGGGACACAGGTGCACGCTGCGCGCGATGAAACCCGCATCGGCGGCGCAGTGCACGATCTGCCATGTGTCGCCCCAAGCGCGCGACTTGGTGTCCAGCGGCGTGCCGCCTTGGCCGGCGCAGAGCGTGACCCAGACGAGTCCGCCGTGCGCGAGCACGTCTTGCGCGCTCTGGAAGAACTCACGCAGCAGCTGCCGGTGCCTGTGGATTTTGTTGCGTTTGCTGCCGCCCTCGGCAAAGTGGGGGAAGTTGAACACGACGTGGTCAAAGAGCAACGACGAGCTACTCTCGGCGTCCTCTGCTGGCGTCAATAGCGACGGGTACTGCTTGAGCTTGGTCGCGTTCACATCGTGGACGACACGCACGCCGCCGTCCCGCAACTCGCCCAGGATCACGCCCGAGTTCGGGTACATGTGCAGCAGCTCGTCGTGCGTGTCGAGTGACGTCGCGGTTACAGAGAGCTCCCCAGAAGCGATCTTGAACTCGTTGCTGCGTAGGAATGCGCGCGCGAACGAGAAGTTGCCGTCGCCCACGATGAGCACGCGATGCGCGTCGCCATTGCTCTTCACGCCGCCGACGAGGCCGAGGTTTGTGAGATCACCAATGTACCCGCTGTCATCGTAAGGAGCTGCTGGTGCGTCTGCGCTCATTGCAGCTGCGATGCTGAAGCCTCTGCTGCTGGTGATGTGTCGTCGTCCCTGCTGACTCGTCCACGCGCCAAGGTGTCCGCTGGCACAGCGAAGCGTCCGCCAACAGCGCCGATGGATGGTTGTGGCCATTTTGGTACACGTCTGTCAAACTTGCAGCACAAATAATAGAGGCATTTATTCCTTGTTTTTGACCAATGGTGTAGCTTCAATAGGACAGTTTTCAGCCAATGAGATCGTTTGCAGCGTAACACCACTTCAAGATACGCTTCTTCGACTCAGGATCAGGGCTACGAGCTACAAAGATGGCCAATGCAGGCAAGCAACTCCACTGAGCTCTCCATGGTTGCAGCCCAACGACAGTGCTTGGTACTGCCTATTATAACAGCAGTGTCTTGGCAGTATAAGATGGCTGAGATGCACGGCATAAGATCGACATCAAGGGACAAAATTACAAAATGCTTGTTGACTATGCTGCTCCACTCATTCCCTCTCACAGCTGCACCTCTGCACGTCACCACACTGCTCTGCTTGCAAAAAACTAATCAAAAACCCCACCGCTCGTTCAGGAGAACCATTGATACCAGAGCAGCGCGAGCACGAGCACGACGAGGGATGGCACCAGCAGCGTCACGATGCGGCGCTCCCGTGTTGACGCCGGCGGCAGCGCGTCTCCTTCGCTCTCCTGCACGGCTCCGCTGCTGTCGTTCGCACTCTGCTTCGCGCCGCCAGCCTTTGCGCTCTTGGCTGTCGTCTTCTTCCCGCTCTTCTCCTCGCGCTGGCGGAGCTGGTGGAGATGTCATAATACACATACAAACGTTCATATAACCAAAAACATGACAAAATTCGTTACGAGCAAAACGCACCGTGAGCTCGATGTCGTCGATGCGCATGCGCATCTGCCAGGGCACGGGCACGGCGAGCCGCTCGAGCTCGTCGATGAGGATCTGGCGCAGCGCGAGGAACTTACGATACGTGCGCACGACATCCTCGCCGAACTCGTCGTCGCGCTTGGCGCGCACGTGCGCATCCTGCAGCTCGTCGTCCAGCACGTAGAGGCGGTCGAGCAGGTCGCGTGTCTTGAGCGAGTGCTTGGCCAGCGGCTCGAGGCCCTGCGTCAACAGCGACTTGCGCTCAGCGACCGCGGGCGACATGTGCTTGCTTGCTTGTGTGTGTGTGCGAATTCACTATGAAGAGCTCAACTGCCGCATCGCTGCGACATAAAACATCAGTCGTAAACAAAATAACAGCAGTGGATTTTTCGTGGCTTACCAGTAACACTTTGAGGCACATGTGGTGGATCTACAAATGTATCGACATAATTACATGGCTGTCTGTATGTGTGTGCGTCTACTGGACCGTCTGTTGAGTGTGCATTGCTTGCTCGCTTCTTAGAGCTCCACGACGTCGTTGCGGCGCTGGCCATAGCCCGCGCGCTCGTCGGCAATGTAGTGGTTCGCTG
The DNA here is from genome assembly GCA_023334015.1 of Globisporangium paddicum. Taxonomy (NCBI): domain Eukaryota; phylum Oomycota; class Peronosporomycetes; order Pythiales; family Pythiaceae; genus Globisporangium; species Globisporangium paddicum. The sequence continues at coordinate 24,050 of JAASFV010000004.1, forward strand.
CTGTTCGCCGGTTTACGTCGTATGGGCGTGAGTCGTAGCTGCTGCGCTCAGCCTCCTGCTGCATGTGCGTGCCGGAGCGTAGACGGATCTCCTCGCCGCCGTTCCTGTCCTCGTCGATGTTGTAGTCGGTCTGGTTGGTGATGTACGGGCTCTTTGGCTGCGCTTGCTGCTGAGGCAGCAGGTTCTGCTTCGACTGCTGCTGCTGGTATTGGCTTTGGCTCGACGGCATTGCCACTGGCTGCTCCTTCTGCTGCGGCGTCTCGTCCTTGAAGTATTCCTGCGCAGTCTGCTCGTCCTCCTCGTCAAACTTGGCGTCGCGCTGGAGCTGGTACTTCTTCCAGAACGTGTAGATCGAGCGGATCATGAGCAGGAAGAGCACGAACAGGTTGAGTCCGACAATCGCGAGCGAGATACCGTTCTGGAGCTCGGACGGAAAACCGTCAGCCGCGGCCGCGCTGATCAGGAAGAACGTGAGCACGAGGACGGCGATTTTCATGATCGTTACGAAGCTTGTAGTCGTCTGCACAAAGCGCGAGTGGTGCGGTGACTTTATCTCCAGGTAGAAGAAGAACAGCACGTGCGCGCCGAGGACGATCGACACTTGGTACGTCGCAGTGGCACCGACATAGCCCGTGGCACAGCCCGTGACGAGCGCGAGCATCATCTTTGGCGCGAAGAAGAAACGGTTCTTGAACTTGTACTCGTCGTAGAGAGGGCCGTAGCGCATGTTGACGGCCTTCTTCATGTGCGCGACCGTGCCGACGTCCTTGAGCTCCGCTTCATGCTTGTTTACGATGATGTAGCCGTAGAAAATGATGCCGACCGCCAGGAACAGCAGCGAGCAACCTGCGAGAATGCATTTCGGGTCCATGGGGTCCTTCAGCTCGACCGAGTGGTAAATCTGGTACGTGCCTGTGACGCCGATCGTGTACTGCGAGAGGATAAGAATCAGAAGCTGGAGGCCGATCATCTTGTCGAAGAACTTGGCCATGAAGTCCTCGCGCGACATGAAGAGCCCCGACGCAAAGTACGCGATACCAAAGACCGCCAGGACACCTGCCATGACCACGATCACACCCGCCAAAGTAACCAAGAACAGCATGTCTTCCTTGATACCAAGCGTGCGCGAGTACTTGGCGATACCCGAGTCGGGAGCCGTGACATCCGTGGCAAGGCGGCGGCGATCCATACTCATCAGACGGCGAGTTTTTTCGTCTTCTTCTTCCGTAGAGTTGAGCTTGCCGAATGGCAGGAACGTGAAAGCCGCTGGCGCCATTTGTTTGCCAAAGAGCGAGAGCGCAGCGGATTTCCCCTGGAGGTCCATCTGGTTGATGAACACGCCAAACTGACAGAGCTCCACAGTCATGACAGCGACGTTCGCGCCTACAGCAGCGGCCGACGCGCCGGCGGCACTGGCTCCGCTCACAACGCTGCTGGCAACGGCAGCGATAGAGGAGATGACAACTGTGACGCCAGCAATGCTCTTCGAAGTTGGTCCGAGGACGTTGCCCGCGAGCGACGTGCTGTCTTCTGGGATCACGCCGACTGCCTGGTTTGCTTCGCGCTCCTGTTTTTTCTCAGCATCCGACGCTGCATCCACGAGTAGCGCCGAGCACGAGCACGCCGAGAACGAGCTCTCGGAAGAGTAGTCGCACTGCTTGGTCGAGTTCATGATCGAGTTCGACAGGAACGCTGAGCTGGCGCTGGAGCGCACCTCGAGGCGCGACTTCATCGTTGCCGTCATGAACGAGTCCAGTCCGTACTTCGAGTAGACAGAGGACGCGAGGCCGTTGCTGCTGCCGTACACCCATGCGCCGTCTGTGCACGCTGGGAACGAACAAATCGACACGCAGGTGGAGCCCGAGATCACACCCACGGACCCGCTGTAGATCACGCAGCTGCTGGCAGCCACCGCAGCCGAAACGTCGATGCTAGCCGAGCCACAGGTGATACCCAGCGTCGTCCACTGGTTGTAGAACGTCTCGTCACAGGTGAACGTGTCCGCTGCGGTGACCCCAGTAGTCGTCGTGTTGGTGGCGCTCGATGTAATGTTGCTGGACGTAACGGAGTCTACAGTCGTCGAGTTCAAGACTGTGTTCGTGGGCACGGACGTCGGTAGTGGTGTTGTGGTGATCGCGGGGGTGGTGACCGTCGTGGCGATTCCTGCCGTGGCAGAAGTCGTGCTTGGGGTAAGAGTGGCGGTAACGGTGGCGCCAATTCCGCTTCCAGCACTCGCTGTCACAGTCAAAAGGTTTCGCGAGGTCAGTGTCTTCGTCGTCGGCGTTGGCGTCGTCGCACCCGTGGTGGTCGCAGTGGTTCCTGCCGCCGAGCCTGACGTCGGCGCGGTCGTCGCTGGGGCCGTGGTGGTGGTTGGCGTCGTCGTCTTTGGCGCCGCAGTAGTCGGTGTCGGAGACGGCGCCGTGGTGGGGGTCGTGCTGGAGCTCGTCGACGGTTTTGGGGTCGTCGCGACACCAGCTGTGTCGCCACTCGTGCCTCCCGACGAGCCAGCCGAACTGCCATCCTTGGTTTTGGTCTTGTCACTGCTGTCGTTCGAGCCAACCGTGGCGTCGCCGTCTCCGGACGAGTCGGAGCTGCCGGACGTCGGCGTTTTCTTCTTCACGACCTCCTTGATTGGGTTGGTGAGCGTCGACACGACGCGCGACTGCAGGTAGAGCGGGCATGTCGTGGTCGCGGCGGCGCTCACGGCCGTGGTTCCTGGGAGCGCATCAAAGACGGCGCTCGCGGCCGCGGCGAGCGCCAGGAGCCCGAACGCGGACGTGCGCATGCTGCTGCTGAGTGCTGCTAGTAATGTACGTACGCGGCCTGCCCTGTCACGTTCGTAGTGCTGGCAGTCGGTTCGTCGCTTCTTCGCTTCGCTGTTGTGACGGCAAATGGGCAAATGCCGGACCAGGTGAGCGGCCGGGAACACCCTATCCGCGCTGGCTGTCGTCCGTCCTTCAACGCACCCCTCTCTCTCTTTACTCAAACCTGTCTAACGTGATAGTTTAGAAAAGATCGCACAGATAGAGAATGGCTCGATTGAGAACCTGTGTAAAATGATACTTTCGACTTTTCTTTGGGGTGGCGAGAGTCAGTGTGGTGAAAATTGAGCCAGGTATACAAACTGCCAGTCTAAAACTGCCGTCCGCTGAATAATCCAATAATGCAAGTCAAGTGGTTGTAGCTCACAGCATTTTCTTCCTGTGCTGGGCGTATTGGGCTCGCTCACAGTCCGCCACTATCAGACATGACACCTGAGAGCACGGAACAACCACACGGCAGCCTTCAAAGCGGCAGTTCGTGTCGCTGTCTCACGCTTTCGTGCCTCAAGTGGACTCTCTCCGGGTTTCCAGATGGACGCACGACTTTCAATCGGAATGAAACAGAGCTTCTCAGAGGAGGAATGGAGCTTCTCATAGATATCCGAGCGACTGAGAAGTGATAGGAAGCAAACAGACCAAGTGGCCATGATGAGAGACCTCCAGACCGGGATTTCAATCTCGAGGAGCTCTGGTGTCGAGACGTCGAGACAATTTGAACCCACTCTATCAAAGTGTACCACAGGCTTCACACACTCGTCTCATCCCCACCACTTCAATTCCATATGATGCATACAATTATCATGATAAACGTGCGAATCGATTCCGTATTCCAATTTTAATGTGGTCCACTCCATATATGGTGTGCACCACTTTAAAATGCCCATGAGGTGCGCATTCTTGCATCACTTTGCCAAGAACAAAGCAAAATGTTCCAGATCCGCGTGCAGGCGCACGTGGACGACGACGGCGCAGCCGCTGGCGAAGAGGCCAAAACGAATGGCGAGGAGAAGCACACGCCAACTGGTAGTTACGTTCCCCATGGTGCGGCAGCGCTGGACCCACTGCTGCAGGACCAGCACGATCGCGAGGAAGAGGAGGAGAAGCAATGGTCCGACGCCAACTTCCTCACGGGCAATCCGCAGGTGCGTGTCACGACGGGCAAGCTGCGCTTCTACCGCCCCGACCAGCCCTACGAGCACAAGACAAGTCCACTTGCCGCAGTCGCGTCGTCGTCTGTCGGTGCGCTCGTGTCCAGCGTCTACCAGCAGCTGCCGCATGAGCGCAACACGCTGCTATGCATCGTGACGGTGCCGTCGCACATGTCGCCCGTGGAGCTCCTGGAGTTCCTCGCGGGCTTCCGCGACGACGTCTCGTCGGTGCGCATCCTGCAGGATCCCGGCCGGAGCAACTGCATGGCGCTGCTCCAGTTTGCGAACCAAGAACGCGCCGACCAGTTTTTCATGGTGCGTCTTGCTTTTCATTTGTTATTGCTACGTGTATGGGCTTGTCTGTATTAGAGAAGGATGTACCTATTGACTGTCGTGGTCGCTGTATTAGGCGCATAATGGGACGTACTTTAACTCGATTGAGCAAGAGCGCTGCAAGATCGTGTTCGTTCGCAGCATCGAGTTTGATTCCGTCGTCGACGGTGGTAGCAACGGTGCGTACCCGCTCTACGAAGAGTGCCGCGAGAATCAGGACGAAGACCACGATTTCCTCCTTGCAGACTCGATAACATCGACGGCAGCGCTGATGAAGTCTCCTAAGGCTACGCAGACGCTCTTCCCGCCACCTCCGCAGGGAATGACCGAGATCCCGACCTGCGCAGTGTGTCTCGATCGCCTGGATGCCTCGGCGTCAGGGATATTGACCACACTGTGCAACCACACGTTCCACTGCGACTGTCTGTTTCGATGGGAGGGCTCGAGCTGTCCAGTGTGCCGCTACAGCCACGGAGATATCATTTCTGCATGCGAGGTACGTTGCCACGAGGTCCAATGATCTGTTGTTATATGTTGTAATTCTCATTGTTGTGTGGGCTTTTGTAGGTCTGCCACACAACTGATCATCTGTGGATCTGCCTCATCTGCGGTCATGTCGGCTGTGGACGGTACTCGGGCGAGCACGCCAAGCAGCACTACCAGGAGACACTGCACACGTACTCGCTCGAGCTAGAGACTCAGCGCGTGTGGGACTACGCTGGCGACGGGTGAGTCACAACATTATTGCGGTTCTATCCAAACTGTCGTGGTCTAATTGAACTACGTGTGGATAAATGGCCTTCGAACAGATACGTCCACCGCCTGATTCTAAACAAGCAAGATGGCAAGTTTGTCGAATTCCCCAGTCCAAGTTCTCTGAGCGGCGAGCGATCTCAGATCCCACCCCCGACGACCGCAGAGCAGGAAGAAGGAGAGCACCAAAAGCTCGAGAAACTCGCTGTCGAGTACAATTTCCTGCTGAAGAGGTACGAGTTTGTGTATCAGGGCTTTTGGCAATTCGAAAATGGTTGGTGGTGACTGACATTGTTGCATCTGTAGTCAGTTGGAAGAGCAGCGTCTGTTTTACGAGAGGCGACTCGCGAGTGCGAACGAAAGTGAGAGCCGCCAGCTCGTGACTGCGCTCGAAAACGACAAGAAACAACTCAAGAAGGCAAACGAGGTCCTCGCACACAAAGCGCACAAGCTCGAAGACGAGCTCACGTTTGTCCGGTACGAATGGCTGTTAGGCTCTGTATTATTGACAGCAAACATGCGTTGCTAACGCGTTCTTTTTGTGTGTGCATGTGTGTGTGATGTTTAGAGAGCTGAACAAGTCGCTGATTGAGAACCAAAAGCAGTGGAAGGAGCACGTGCGGCAGCTGGAGGAGCAGAAGAAACTTGCAGAGCACGACACTGCCTTGCGTGTAGCAGATCTGGAAGGACAGGTGAGTGGCTCGTAACTGATGTGACTCGCTCATTCTCAACTTGGTCTGATTTGTGTGGGCATCTTGATGTTTTGCAGGTGCGAGACCTCATGTTCTATCTCGACACGCAGAGCAAAGTCGCCAACTCGATCCACAAGGACGACATCCAGGGCGGCACTGTGCAGCTCGAGAGCAAGCCGCGCGAGCCAGCTGTTGCCAGCTCAAGCAGCGCGAACTCTTCGTCGTCGTCTGCGACTGGAAGACGGAAGACCAAGACGAAGCGGTAGACGAGAGCTGCAGTGGCAACGCGTAATGAATAGAGCACGTGTGTGGAAAACTAACTCTTAGACAGAGTCAAACAAAACCCAGCAAACTCAGTTACAAATGTCAAAGTGCCATAACGGGTCGTTTTCTCGCCATTTTTTTCAAAATCAAAAGCCACTACATAAATCGACTTACGCGCGCAGCAGCAGCAGCACACCGTCAAGAAGAAGATAAACCAGCTTGGCGACAGTGACCTGGAGGCGCAAGTGTGCGAGCTGTCGAGACGCTCGACCAGTTCTACCCCGAGGCGCTGGCGATCAGCGGCACCATGGACGCCGAACACCTGGACACGCTGGACGCCATCGCGCAGTTTGCGATCATCCTCGTAGACTCCAAGGACGAGGTCGTGAGCCCCGCGCGGTTGCTCGCGATCGCACAGAACCTGCATGGCCAGCTGCTTCAACTGCGCGGCGATCCGGAACGGTAGCGCCACGGGCTCGGTCGCGTACTCGGTCGCGCAGAACTGGAAGATATAAAGCACGGTCAGCAGCAGGCCCGCAGTGCTTATACAACAGAGAGTGACGTTAGAACAGTATAATTATAGTGCTGGCGTTGTGTCAGGTATGAGTACCTCTTGTTGAAGATGAGCGGGCTCGGATGCGCGCGCACTGTGCGACTCCTGGCGTAGCAGATGATAATCACGAGCGAGAGCACACACAACACGAGCACGCCTAGGAAGAGTATCTGGTCCGTGCCAACGGCCACCGTGGTGAAGACCGCCAGGACGACCCCACCGATGCCCAGGCAGGAGAAGCAAGAGGCCAGCCACGACGACGAAGAGCGGGATGCGCGGCAGGCAACTGGGTTGTGATGATGAAGACGACAACGAAGAGCAGCAGCCGCGTCTTCACGATTTATCCTTGAGCAACGCGCTCTCCTGCTGCAGCGGCGCTTGGCGAACCGCTGCGTCTGCTGGAACTGCAGCTGCGACCGCTGGAAGCACAGCTGCTGCTGTTGGATCGCCGCGACGTCCTCGGTCAGCGATCTGTTCTCGCTCGTCAGTGAGATCGAGCAGAACGATACACTAGTGGTAGTTCATACATGTACATGCAAGCAGTACACACACAGGCAGTGAACAATGCCGCAACAAAGACGCACTATTCCTTGTCGCGCAAGACGCCGTCGCCGCCTCGCGGGAGCAGGATCTTGGGCGACTGCCCGCGTCGAGTGTTCGTTTCGTTTGTGTGCGCTTGGTTGGTCAGCGTCTGCGCGCTGAGAGCAGCAGCATCTAGATGGCCGTCGAGTGTGAAGTGTGGTGACCTGCACTGGTGCTGATGCTGCGTGCGTTCTACCGTCTCTGAGAAGTCTTGGAGCCGCTCATCCACGTCAGCTGCGCGCACTTTCGTTTGTGAAAAATTGTTCGTGTTAGAGCTCAAAATCACAAAAAAAGTGTGCATCAAACGAAAAGCTCAATCACCAAAGATGGCCAAGAAGGTGGAGGTGACGGGGCCAGCGCTGCGCCGCAACACGAAGCGCGTGCTCGCGGCGCTACACGCCAGCGACATTGCGCAGAAGATGCGCACGCTCGTCCATGGCTCGCCACCGCTGCGGGTACTGGGCCTCGACATCAACACCAACAGTACGGGCTTTGCGGTCATCACGGAGCATGGCCGCCTCTGCCAGTGGGGCCATGTCTCGACCGCGCACATCCCGAGCTCGGACATCCTCGGCATCGCGCACGCGATTGACACTGCGCTTGGAGATGTGCACAGCCGCGTCATCAGAGAGACCGGCGGCAGTGGTAGCAGTGACGAGCAGCTCTCGTGGCACGTGGGCATCGAGGACTTTATGCGCATGTACCGCTTTGGTCGGTTCCACAACAAGGGCATCTTCCAGCTCGCGCAGCTCAACGGGATCGTCTCGTACACTTGCTGGCAGCGATTCGGCAACTGCGTGACCCCGACGCACACGCATCCGAGCGCAGCGCGTGCGTTCCTGGGCATCGCGGCGAGCAAGAAGAAGGCAGGCGCCAAGGGCGACTCGGACATCAAGGAGCAGGTCATGGCATTCATGCAGCAGCAGGAGCCGCAGCTCTTCTTCGCTGACGACATCAGCAACTCAACGGCCAGTCTATTTGACACGACACGCAACGGGAACTTCTCCGAGGCTGCCTTCGACGTCGCAGATGCCTATGTGATAGCCGCGTTCACGCGCTGGCGGCACTTCCAAGAGCAGCTGCTGCTTCAGAAGCCGCTTGAAGACGCATTTGCAAACGTGTACATGCACCTAACGAACTCAAATGCTGACAACAAGAAGAGCAGCGCCAAGCCCACGGCGGAGGAGCGCGCGCTGCTGACCATGAGCGACAAGGAGAAGCACGCGTACCTGCGCACGCTGTATGTCCACGGGATCGATGAGTGGCTCAAGAGTTCGCATCTGGAAATGAGTACAAGCAATAATGCAAGCGAGTTGTAAGAGCGGCGCGTTGTTGATGTTGTAGCATGTGTTTACGTTGTGTATTGCTGTTGTGTTGTTACTGACCTCGTGGTCCTATCCAGTCCATCCTTGACTTCCTACTCCTAGGTACTACCTTAGTGGAACTCGTGCTCGTTGGTCCAGGCGTCCTCGACCGGCTCGCGCGCGTAATAATCATAGAGGCTGTCAGCGTCGAGGCCGAGCATGGGCTGCTCCTTGTGGATCGCCATGGCCTCGACGAAGAGCTTGACGAGGCTGATGTTGGTGAGCAGCGGGATGGAGAAGTCCACAGCTGTTCGGCGGATGAGGTAGTTGTTCTTGATCTGCTTGCTCGAGCTGTTGGGCAGGTTGACGACCAGATCGATCTTGCCGTCCTTGATATACTTGAGCACGTTCTCGTCGCTGTCGTCGTCGAGCGGGAAATCGAGCTTCGTGGACGGGATGTCGTACTTCTGGAGGAACGCATGGGTCTTGTCAGTCGTGTACAGGTTGTACCCGAGCTCGTGCATCTTGTAGGCTGCGTGCACAAAGTCCTCGGTGAAGCCGTCCTGCATGGAGAGCAGAATGTTCTTCTCCGGCAGCTTGAAGTTGGACGAGATAAGCGCCTTGAGGAACGCCTCGTGGTGGTTCTTGCCAAAGCACGCAACTTCACCGGTCGACGCCATCTCGACACCGAGCAGAGGGTCAGCGCCGCCCAGACGCGTGTACGAGAACATGGGCGACTTGATACCCACAAAGTCCTTGGGGCGCTGCGGTCCGTAGAGCTCTGGGAGATTGTCGTTCTCAGTGGGCTCGCCGATCATCACCTTGGTGGCCGCGCGGATGAAGTCCGAGCCGGTCGTCTTGGAGACGAACGGGAACGATCGCGACGCGCGCAGGTTGCACTCGATGATGCTCACGTCGGCGCCCTTGGCCAGGAACTGCGCGTTGAACGGACCCGAAATGTTGAGCGCCTTGGCGACCTTCACGGCGCACTTGCGGATTTCGTTCTGGTAGAACGCGCTGGCCTCGACCGGCGGCAGGATGAGTGTCGCATCACCACTGTGCACGCCAGCGTTCTCCACGTGCTCCGAGATCGCAGCGGCAATGACGATGCCGTCCTTGGCGACAGCGTCGAGCTCCAGCTCCTTGGCGCCCTCGACGAACTTGGTGATCACAACCGGGTGCTCCGGGGACACGTCCACGGCTTCACCGAGCACGCGCTCGAGGTCGTCGCCGTTGTAAACGACGTTCATGGCCGCGCCACTGAGCACGTAGGACGGGCGCACGAGGCACGGGTAGCCCACGCGCGAGGCGAACTCGCGGGCGGCGCTCATGCTCGTGAGCTCCTTCCACTCGGGCTGGCGCACGCCGGCCTCGTCCATGAGCTTGGAGAACTTAAAACGGTCTTCGGCGCTGTCGATCATGAGCGGGTGCGTGCCCAGGATCTTCACACCGGCCTTGTGCAGCGGCAGCGCGAGGTTGTTGGGGATCTGGCCTCCGACCGACACGACCACGCCGCGCGGGGATTCGCGGTCATACACATCCATCACACGCTCCTTGGAGAGCTCCTCAAAGTACAGCTGGTCGCACTCGTCGTAGTCCGTGCTCACGGTCTCCGGGTTGTAGTTGACCATCACGGCGCGGTGGCCGAGCTTGCGCAGCGTGCGGATGCAGCTCACGGCGCACCAGTCGAACTCGACACTGCTGCCGATGCGGTACGCGCCGCTGCCGAGCACCACGACGCCCTGGTTGGGCTCCTGCGCGGCAATGTCGTGCTCGTCGCCGTTGTATGTCATGTAGAGGTAGTTGGTCTGCGCCGGGTACTCGGCCGCGAGCGTGTCGATCTGCTTCACGCTCGGCTCGATACCCACGCTCTTTCGCTTCGCGCGCACGGCGTCGTCCGTGCAGTTGAACATGCGCGCGAGCTGACGGTCCGAGAAACCGAGCTTCTTGGCCTCGAGGAGGTCCGCGCGGCTCACCGCGTCCACGTTCTTGCCCTGCAGATTCACGTCGCAGTCAGCGATGCCCTGGAGACGGCTGAGGAACCACGTGTCGATCTTGGTGATCTCGTGGACCTCGTCGATCGTCAGGATGCCCTCGCGAAGCGCCGTGGCGATCTGGTAGATGCGGCGGTCCGTTGGCTTGCCGAGCGCCTTGATGAGCTGCTCCTTGTTGAGCTGCTCAAAGCGCGGCTCAAAGCCCTCAACCGATGGCTCGACCATGCGCATCGCCTTCTGGATCGCCTCTTCGAAGTTGCGCGCGATGGACATCACCTCGCCGACACTTTTCATGGACGAGCCGATCTCCGTGCTCACATGTTCAAACTTGGCCAGGTCCCAGCGTGGGATCTTGGCGACGCAGTAGTCGAGCGACGGCTCAAAGCACGCGGTCGTGCTCTTCGTGACCGAGTTCTTGAGCTCCGGCAGGTTGATGCCGAGCGCGAGCTTGGCCGCGACGAACGCCAGAGGGTAGCCCGTGGCCTTGGACGCAAGCGCACTCGAGCGCGACAGACGCGCGTTCACCTCAATGATGCAGTACTCCTCGGACTCGGGGTTGAGCGCGTATTGGATGTTGCACTCGCCGACAATACCCAGGTGTCGCACGACCTTGAGCGCCGTCTCGCGCAGCATGTGGTATTCGCTGTTCGAGAGCGTCTGCGATGGCGCGATGACAATCGAGTCACCCGTGTGGATACCCAGTGGGTCAAAGTTCTCCATGTTGCAGACCGTGAGGCAGTTGCCTGCCGCGTCCCGCACGACTTCGTACTCAACCTCCTTCCAGCCCTTCATGGAGCGCTCGACCAGGATTTGCGGACTGCCGGCGAAGGCCTTCTTGGCCATCGAGCGGAGCTCCTCCTCGTCCTCGCAGATGCCCGAGCCAAGCCCGCCGAGCGCGAACGCCGAGCGGATCATCACGGGGAAGTTGATGTCGTAGGCCGCCTTGACAGCGTCGTCGATCGTGTTGACCGCGAAACTCTTGGCCACCTTCTCGTCGATCTCCTTGAGCTTCATGTTGAACAGGTCACGGTCCTCGGTTGCATTGATCACGTCGATCTGCGTGCCCAGCACCTGCACGCCGTACTTCTCGAGCACGCCGCGCTTGTGGAGCTCCACACCGCAGTTAAGCGCCGTCTGGCCGCCCATGGAGATGAGGATGCCGTCCGGGCGCTCGCGCTTGATCACCATCTCGACAAAGTCCGGGTTCACTGGCAGGTAGTACACGTTGCTAGCCTGCGCCTCGCTCGATCGGTCAATATTCGTCTGCACAGAAGCGATGTTCGGGTTGATCAAGATCGTCTCGATGCTCTCCTCCTTAAGCGCCTTGATCGCCTGCGAGCCCGAGTAGTCGAACTCGCCGGCCTGGCCGATCGAGAGACCGCCCGAGCCGAGCACGAGCACCTTCTTCACCTGCGGACGCGCGATGACCGGGCGCTGCACGAGGCTCGTGATCGGGCCCTTCTCCTTGGCGCGCACGGCATCGAGGAAGATGTCAAAGAGGAACTCCGTGTCGGTCGGACCGCCCTTGTGCTCCGGGTGGAACTGCGCCGTAAAATACGGCTTGAACTTGTGGATGATGCCCTCGTTCGAGCCATCGTTGCTGTTCACGAAGAGCTCCTCCCATTCGCTTGGCAGCGTCTTGCCGTCCACAGCGTAGCCGTGGTTCTGGGCCGTGATGTAGCTCTGGCCGGTCTTCAAGTTGTTCACCGGCTGGTTCTGGCCACGGTTGCCGAACGGCAGCTTGTACGTCGTGGCGCCGGCCGCGCGGCCGAGCAGCTGGTTGCCGAGGCAGATACCAAAGATCGGCTTGACGTTGTCGCCCTGGAGCTCCATGGCGCGCTGCAGCTGCTTGGTCGTCTCCTCCATGATCGCCGGATCGCCGGGGCCATTACTGATGAAGAGCCCGTCGTACCAGCCAATTTCCTTGGAGATGTCGTGATTCCACGGCACGAGCTTCACCTCGGCGCCGCGCGTCACGAGCGACCGGATGATGTTGTACTTGATGCCGCAGTCGATCGCGAGGATCTTAAGCGGGTTGCCCTTGCCGAACACACGCACTTCCTTCGTTGACACGAGCGCCGCGAGGTTTGTGGCGTTCGGGTCAATGAAGGCAGGCGTGTCGCTGCCTTCGATGATGATGCGTCCTGACATGGCACCCGAGGCGCGGATCTTCTTGGTGATCGCGCGCGTGTCAAGGCCAGCGATGCCCGGGATGCCCTCACGCTCGAGCCACTGCGAAAGCGACGACGCCGCGTTCCAGTGGCTGTGGTGGCTCGAGTAGTCCTGCACGATCATGCCGGCCGCGTGGATGCGGTCCGACTCGATGAACTTATTGAGGCCGAACTCGTCGAGCGTCTTGGTGCACGGCACGCCGTAGTTACCGATCATCGGGAACGTCATGTTGAGGATCTGACCCTTGAACGACGGGTCCGTGAGCGCCTCGGGGTAGCCGACCATGCCGGTCGTGAACACGACCTCGCCCGACGTGGACTTGTTGGCGCCGAATGAGTAGCCGTGGAAGCGCGAACCGTCCTCGAACTCGAGCACGGCGGGCGTGGTGAACTTTGGCGCATTGCGCCGGTCCACCTTAGTGCGCGCCGACACGAGCAGTTTGCTGCCGCTGGCCTTGTAGAGCGGCACGCGCTTGTTGACCGAGCGCTGCAATCGAAGCATCCTCGTCTAGGCGTCTCTCTGTGTGTCTTCTGCTGGCGGACGTGAGCTCGGCGCGGCCAGTTCCAAAGTGAGATCTTCCTCATGGTGAGCTCTTCGCCAGCAGCTCACTTTGCGTGGCTGAAAGGAAACCCTGCAAGATCCCCAAGCACCAGGCCTTATGGTTTGCACAATGCACAGAGTGTGTGGCTTGAATAGTGGCCCTTCGCGTACCATACAGTATGTAGGCTGCGGAATCTTTAGAGTTGATTGTGTAGCGGACATTCGTAAAGATTATTTCGAGAGCACAAGAGCTTGTGTGGGGGATGGGCAAAGTGCGCATTTGCTATTTTTCTTGTGGTCGCCCGCGAATCCTGAACTTTAGAGAGCTCTTCGCATCACAAGTTGCACCAGACACAGCACCAAGCAGCTCAACATGACGTCACCTTCCAGGCCTGCGCTGTATTGCTACTGCAGCACCTAGAGCAGCAGTCATGGGCGCACATTGGAGCTCTTGTGAATGGCAGGCGCCGAAACGTCAGGTGATCCCGTCGCTGGCCCTTTTCTTGCTCTGTCAATGGTGTTTGGTGCTGGGTTTGCTCATGAAGCGGCGGGATTTATATACGTGCTGACTCGCGTCGAGTGCCATTCACCAAACCTAAGCGTAAGCCACGAGCCAAATCAACTGATGAGCTGCCCAGCTGGTGCGCAGAGAGGCTGTGTGCAGCCATCATGAGCCGAAGGAGTTGGCTCCGGATGTCTGATGGGCTGCTTTGTGGGACTCCATCTGCCAGGAGAATTTTATCCTGGCACTGGTTCAGTCACGATCCGGATGCTCGCGAGTAGAAATCAGACGCGCCGCGCCGTCGTGGCCAGTCATTTGAAGAGCTCCTCGTGAGAAAAATGGGATACCCAGAGACGTGGCCGCGGATGGGACACTGTAGTGGAGGACTGCGGCCCCGACCCGAGGAGGCGGACAACTTGAGCTGTTGCTTCACAACGGCTGGAGTGAAGTGTTGTGGCGCATCTCGCTCGCGAGCGCTGCCTCTCTTTTGCTTCATATGAATGCCTGTTACGCTCGCTCACAAGCATTATCACCCACGAAATAGCACTCACGTCAGTAAAGTGCGCACTAAACAATCGCACCTAACGGTTATTCAACTGACAGTTGCACATTTTTGCGATCTTCCCTGATATTATTTTCTTGGCGATCTTCTTCAGTTTCACCACGAAAACTTGCGCAAACATGCTTCATTAAGTTCGCGTGTCGACTAGTGGATTCACAAAACACGAACCTATGCAGCGAAGAGCTCTATTTCTGGTGGGCGGATCCGCTATAAATCGCGCCTTCATTTCCTTCCTTGGCCCGCCACGAGCACGCGCATCCTCTCCAACGACAGCACACACACATCTCACATGTTGCAGCGCGTGCTCCGACTCCCTGTGCACAAGGCGCTGCGCGCGCAGCTCTCTGCGAGTCGCGCCCGTGCGGCGACGGCTGTGAATGCGGCGGCGCTGCTCGAGCGCCGCGGCTTCGCGACGGTGGCGGTGAACAAGCCCACGTCCGCCAAGGACGTGACCACGCGCTTGATGCAGATCGTGTCCTCGGAGAGCCACATCCAGGAGTACACCAAGGTGTACGGTACCCCAGGCGTCACGCGCACCACTGTGATCAAGATCGGCGGCGAAGTGATCGAGAACGAGCTCGAGACGCTTGTCAACTCGCTCATCTTCCTCAAAGAGGCGGGCTTGTTCCCGATCTTGGTGCACGGCGCTGGCCCGCAGATGAACGCCGAGCTCGAGAAGGCTGGCATCGAGCCGCAGTACGTCAAGGGCAACCGCGTGACCGACAAAGACACGCTCGCCATCGCCAAGAAGATCTTTCTTAAGGCGAACCGCAAGATCGTGGACGCGCTCGTCGCTGCTGGCGCGCCAGCGCGTCCGATCACCACGGGTGTCTTTGAGGCCACGTTCAAGGACCTCCCTGTGTACGGCTACGTGGGCGAGGTCTCGCAGATCTATAGCGAGGGCGTCGAATCGGCGATCGCGAACGGCCAGATCCCAGTGCTCTCGTGCTTGGGCGAGAGCGCGGACGGCCAGACGCTCAACATCAACGCCGATGTCGCCGCCCGCGAGCTCGCACTTAGCGTCCAGCCGTACAAGACGATCTTCATCAACGCGAAGGGCGGCTGGATCGAAGACGACGGCACGAAGCTCAAGGAGATCAACATGTCCAAGCAGTACGAGAGCATGGCGGCGCGAGACTACACTGGTCGCCAGGGCACGCTGCTCAAGCTGAACGAGATCAACGCACTGCTGCAGGGCCTCCCGTCCTCCTCGTCAGTGGCGCTCACGTCCGCCTCTGCGCTCTCGCGTGAGATTCTCAGCAGCTGCAGCACGGGCACAGTGTGCATCCGCGGCGATAAGCCACAGCAAACGACCAACGCGAGTGCCGGCATCGCCCACACGCCAACGAAGCGCCGCGTCGGACTGCTTGGTGCGCGTGGGTACGTCGGCCGCGAAGTGCTGCGCCTGATCGGCCAGCATCCAGAGCTTGAACTGGTCTGCGCCAGCTCGCGCGCGCTCGTGGGCCAGAAGGTCGTCGAGCTCGCGAACGCGCCACCACTCAACCCACACACGAACTTGCCAGCCGCGCCAATCGGTGGTAGCAGTTCGACGCGCCTCAACATCTCGGACGAGCTCGAGTTCTGCGACCTGGGGCTCGACCAGATCCCGCACTCGCCCTTTGCCGACAGCGTGGACGTGTGGATCCTCGCGCTCCCGAACGGCCACTGCGAGAAGTACGCGACGGTGCTGGACGCGCTCAAGCGCAAGGACAAGATCATCATCGATCTGAGCGCAGACCAGCGCTTCAACGCCAACTGGGTCTACGGCCTCCCCGAGGCCCCTGGCGGCCGTGCGCGACTGGAAAGCGCCACGCACATCGCCAACCCAGGCTGCTACGCGACTGGCACACAATTGGGCTTGCTGCCACTGCTCGGCGGCAAGCCGGAGATCAGCGAGAGCCTGATCGACACGAGCATCCCGCCGCACGTGTTTGGCGTATCAGGGTACAGCGGCGCCGGCACAGGCCTTTCGAATGCCAACAACCCCAAGATGCTCGCAGACAACATCATGGCGTACAAGTCGGTGAACCACATCCACGAGCACGAAGTGAGCCACCAGCTGGGCACGCCTGTGCGGTTCATGCCGCACGTGGCACCGTTCTTCCAGGGCATCCACCTCACGCTCTCGGCGCAGCTTAAGGACGCGACGCTCACGGACGCGCGCATCGAAGAGCTCTACCAGGAGTTCTACACCCACGAGGCGCTCGTGAACGTGACGTCGGCGATCCCGTACGTCAAGGACAACGCCCACGCGCACCACGCGACCGTGGGCGGCTTTCAGATCGACCCAGCCACGGGTCGCCTCGTGGTCGTGGTCACGATCGATAATTTACTCAAGGGCGCGGCCACCCAGGCTGTGCAGAACATCAATGTGGCGCTCGGCATGGACGAGTACGCGGGCATCCAGTAAGTGTGATAAGTAGGAAGGCTCACGGCGTCTTTATGCCAAACGTTATTAGAAGGTAACAGAAGATATCAAACGCATTAGTCAACTAGATCGACTTTGTGTCTCTAGATGTACGTGAACATGCCACGGATCTCGTCATCGTGGACATCGAACTTGTGCCGCGGCTTGTTGCAGCCGCAGCAATGCCTGGTCCAGCACCACGTCTCCTGCTCGGTCTTGGCCTGCAAACCATCGAAGAGGTGCGGGTTGGCCGCAATGTGCGCGAACGCGCGTGTTTCATCACCGTCACAGCGCTGGAGCAGCATGCGCGTGTACGGCACAAGCCACTTGCGGAAACACAGGCGCGCGTTGAGGCCATGCACAGCGCTTAGAATTGCGCTGACAGCCGCGCGCTCGTCATTGCTGGCGAAGATGCACGCCATCTTGTCGCACTGCATGTGGAGCTTGAGTGTGAACGAGACGTTGAACGTCTCATACGCATAGTCAGCAGTGCGTGGGAGCTCTTCAGCGGCTGGGAGGTCCTTGTGACGTTGATGCGCTTGAGTGGCTTCGGTGGCTGGCAGCTTGTCATGCGTCTGTTTTTTCTTGTTGTCAGTGACTTCGACAGACTGGTCGGTGAGAGCTTCTACTAACCAACAGGTCGGCGGTTTGGTGACCGTGGTCGCGCCGCTGAGGCAGTCAATCGACAGCCACACGGCCTCGTACGCCGAGATGGCGAGCACTACCACCGCGTTGGCGACGAACTCGACTACGCAGTTGCCAATGAAAACCTCATAGAGGTCCGCGCGGACCGTCGCGACAAGCTCGTGGGCGAGCGGCACTGGGTCGAAACCCAGGCGCAGCATTGGTGGAGACTGAGATGATGGAGGACCGTCTTCGTCTTGTTCGCTTGCGGAGAAAAAGCGAGCAGCTCGGTTTCGGACTGGAGCTCAGTGCCAGCAGAGCTTGCGTGTCCTAGTGCTCCGTGTACTTTTTCAATGTGAGAAAGTGCAACATGGGTTCAGATCTTCAGAGGGCGAGCAGACTGGGTACAAACCTATCAGAACAACGATTTATTAATTCTTTAGACCACAAAATGTAGCGCAACTCGTACCGCATTTCCAGTAAAGCAACTGGAGCTGCTGGCTGCTTGTTAATATTGCAGGATCGGGTCGCCGATGCGCTCGATCATCGGGACTGTGCACTTGAGGTCGAACACTTTGCTGAGCACGACCTTGAAGAGCTTCTGGACGTTGATCGAGTGTGACGCCGACGTGAAGATGAGCGGAGCCTTCATGGCCTTGGCGAACTTGCGCGCCTGCACACGTACGTTCATAAAGTTGTGTGTTAGTGCTGGAATTTATATAGGTAACCAGGCTCTAGCCCTACCTGCTTGGTGATGTCCTCCTGCTCTTCCACAGAGAAATTCGTAAAGTGGTCGTACTTCATGCCGATCAGAAACGGGAACGCGTTCTGTCATAGGTTTATCACAGAGCGACATTAGGTCAGGCTTATCGCACACACCACTGGCAAGTGGTGTACGCACCTTGTTGATCGAGCGCACTTGACGATACCACTCCTTGACGCTCGTAAGCGTTGCTTTCCGCGACAGGTCGAACATGAAGAGGATCGCGACTGCATCGTTGCACACGAGCGGCAGCATGCTGATGAACTCGCGGTGGCCTAGCAAACAAAGCCAACACGTCAATAATCAGAAACGCTCCATAGCTCTTCGTCATGAACCACGGCTGCATCAGGTACTTACCGCCGAGGTCCCAGATGCTGAATGTGATCTCGGTGTTGCGCAGCGCAATCGTCTTCTCCATGAAGTTCACGCCTGCATTGCGTCACCTTCAGTTCCAACAATAGGCAAAAAAAAAACCTTCGCAATACAAACCAGTGTATGTTCGTACCGAGCGTGTGGATGTAGTCCTCGTCGAACTTGCCCTCGACGTATTTGACCATGAGGCTAAACGAGCAAACATACACATCAGCAGGTAGTACACACACCACAGTGACGCTACGAAGGAGAGTGATGTTACCTCGTCTTGCCGACTTGCGCGTCGCCGACCATGCCGACCTTCACGACTACGTTGTTGCGGCCGCCGCCGCTGCCGACATTCGGACCGGGCGCCTCAAGGGATCGCTGCGGGTTCTCCACGCGGCGCTCGCGGTCCTCACTGCTGCCGCCTGCGCTGCCGCTCGTGGCGCTCGCATCCATCGTCAGATCGGTCGCTTTCTACCGGATCGGACTCGTGGCGAACTTGGATCAGGAGCTCAATATAACAGTACGATGTGGTACACCCCAGAATGACGCTTCTATTCGGAGTTAACCTTTTGATCCTCGAATACTGCACCCGGATCCTGTAGCAAACCTCAATGTACCGTTGTAATCGAACTGATCGTTACAAACGAGAGCGTACGGTACACTCTTGAATCAGGCGAGCGAGAACCACAAAAAAAAAAGCACACACACAGCCGAGACAAGCAAGCACCGCAGGTGAAGAAGCATGAGCTCCGCCCCAAAGACGGTACGCACGCGCGCGCTCTCCCCGCCTGCATGTCCACAGGTTGCCCTGTCGACTGACGCGACTCACTTCCTGTACTTGTGTTCTTCTGCCTGCTCCTCACCAGACGACGTGCGTGGTGCTGACCTCCTCGGTGGTCTCGCTCGCGGACCAGAAGAACCAAATGATGCAGCTGCTGCAGCTCCTGCGTGGCAAGCGCATCGAGTTTAAGGAGATTGACTGCGGCCTGGACGAAAACAAGGAGCTGCGCGACTTCTACTTTGAGAAGAGCCAGGTCCGCGCCAACTACCCGCAGGTCTTCCTCCAGACGGCCCTCGACGTCAAGTACATCGGCTCGTTCGCGGAGATTGAGGTGCGTGTACATTGTGGCTGCTTTGGCTGGCTGGCTAGGCTCATGCGTGTGTGGTTCAATCCATGCAAGCCTCTAGATATGTTGCTATGGACGGAGGGCTTCTGCCTCTTGGATAGGTATTCATCTACTCACCAACCCATGTTTGTATGTGTCTCTGATATCTACAGCAATTGAACGAGATGTGCGATATCCCCAAGGACATCCTGGAGGCGAACAACATCCAGACGCTCGAGACGGTCTTCGCTGGTACGTTGGCTGCTTGTGTCTGGTCTGCCAGTGCTGATCACAATGGAGCTGCTCGATCTCACCACTGTGTCTCTTTCTCTCCACTGTTGTCTCTATGTGCTGCAGACGTCGCGCGAAGACTGTAGAGCACACGCAATCGCTTATTTTCCCCAGTCACTTTCGCAGTCCATTAGTACGAAGCAGAAGAAGATGACGCAGCCGCAAAACTGATTGACGTGCGGCTGTTTGTTTTTTTGTCGAGGCGCGCGCGTCCACGCACGTGAAGCGCTTTCACAATAGATCCACACCATTAATATGAAAATTCCCCCATTCGACCCAATAGAGAACGCGCCAACTCCTGCAATGGTCCGCCATGCACTATCTGCCAGGGCTGTCACGCAGGCATGACGATGTGATGCGATGCATCTCATGATTGATTCTGTGATTTCGTTCGTGAAGACCTACCGCGAACTGTTTGGTATGCTACTAAAAAATAGAGTCAGCAGCTCCACAGAAGAAGCGAAGAGCTTATAAGTACTAGTAGTTTTGGATGTGGACATTTATTTTACAACGAGTATAATCAACAAGGAGCGGCGGCACTTAAGCTATGCCTGCCTCCTTTCCTAGGGCTATGGGGTGGGGGTGACTCGTACTAATAACTTGGGTGTGGTGCTGGTTTCTATCAGTTTGAATGATGCGGACGACGGGGCTCTTAGGCGGCCACGAGGAGGCACCGCAGCACATCTGAGGCCTGCTTAGGGTCCTGTGCGTACTTGACCAAGACTGCCTCAGAAATGGGCGACAGGTTGAGCTGGCGGATTTCCTCAACGATCTTGCCCTCGTCGAACGTCAGGTGAGACGTCATGCGGAACGACAGCACCTCGTTCGGGCCGAAGTGGGCGCTCAAGTCGGCGAATGGCGCCGTGAGTGGGATGGTACGAGGTGCCTCGGGGCGGAGCACGACGTCCACCTCCCAGTGCACCGCGCACTTGTCGGTCGTGTTAGGTTTCCACTGGATGTTGTACTGCTTGATCTTGTACATGGAGAAGACCGAGCTACTCGCACGCTTGTTGCCGACAATCATGTCGACGCCGTACACGGCGCTGCCGTTGTTGCCGTAGACGATCTCGGCGTTGTCGGCCCAGATGCTGCGTGCCATGGCGTCAAAGACACCGACCTCGACCTCGTTATAGGCGCGGATGTAGGACGCGATCGTCGTGTTCTGCTTCTTGCGGAGCTCCTTGAGCTGCGCGTCGCCCAATGGCTCCGAGCTACCGCCGACCGACTTGCGCGCCATCTTGTTCTTCAACTGGTGGTTTTCCTTCTCGAGCTCGGCGGTGCGGTCCTCCAGGAAGTTGAGGCGGTCCTGCTTGCGCTTGCGGCACTTGCGCACGCGCTCGCGGTTCTTCATGCGGCGGCGCTCATCGAGGTCGTCCTGGTCCGACTCTTTCTCCGAAACTGGCGAGACCTTGGACGACGACGTGCGGTAGTCCTGCATGTGGTGCTGCGGCTGGTGGATGGTTGGGCGGCCCATGTACTCGTACATGGACATGTTCATCGCCATCTCGCTTTGCGCCATGGACTCGTGGTGGTTCGAGTGGTGGCTGTACTGGTGCATCTGCGAGTGGTGCATCTGTTGCGGCTGTCCGAGGTTCATCTTCTGCGGGCTACCGGCATTGAACGCGCCCGGGTAGCGCATGGGCGCCTTCATGCCCGAGACATCCTTGGGCGTGTAGCCCGTGGGCGAGATCTTCTGGCTGTGCGGGACGTCCGAGGCGCGCGGCGAGTAGCCCGTGTTGCGACTGAAGAACGCGTTCGTATCATTCTGCTGCTGCTGATGGTGCTGCTGCTGGGCGAGGCCCGTGACGCTGATGCGCGGCGTGAAGCCGGTCGTAAAGCGCGGTGTGAAGCCCGTGCGCGGCGTGAGGCCCGTGCTGAAGACACGCGGTGTGAGGCCGGTCTTGAACGTGCCAAGCGGGCCGCAGAAGTCGCGCAGGTCATCCATGCCGAACGTGCGCGGGCTAAGCGCGAGTGGCTTCTGGAGCGCGTGGCCGTCGTGTGGGCCGCCGAGGTTGAGGTAGTTGGCATGCGTGCCCATGTGCGGCGCCACGTTGGGCAGCCCGAGCTCTTCTCTCGCCGAGTGGAGACCGGTCGTGGACATGCTTGCTGCTTGTTGTGTGTTCTACCTGTGTGGTGCTGGTCCTGTTCTGCTGAGCAAGTTACAGCGAGCGAGCAAATTGGATTATGTAATGACTGGGGCGCCGCGACGGTTTTTGAAACAGGCCCATTTGCTTGCTCATGCTGATAGCAGGTCGACCGGCAACAGTCGAGAAGGATTCGATCTGCGGACCATACAAACAGCAAGTTGTTTTGGAAAAATGCCGTCTGGTTATGTGATTCCAGCTGGCGAGCTGAAGTGCATGGCCCGGATACTCCGCTCGGCATACAAACGCCAAGTGTAATTGCTGAAAGGCGTCGCAGACTGGGAACACCAGCTGGTTTTCAAGAGTTCAGTTCAGAGCTCGTCTTCACTCTACGGTTTTGCAGTTTGGGGAAAGGGGCAAGAAGCGAAAATGACTCAGAGATCCAGAGCCCGCACCACCGCAGGGGCTTGGAGCCCTGCGCATTGTTGAATATATCGTTGCCGCAAAATATTTGGAGGCTCCGCAAAATGAGGTTGAGAGGATCTGCTTGCTCTTCTGACTGGCAACCGGTAACTGACTGTCTGCGCCACTTTACGAGTCAAAGAGCCAGTTCGCCTGGTGCACATTTCAACTTTGAAACCGAACCCACGTCACAAGGATACTTTTTTTTCGTCCCACAGCACTGTTGACTGGTCTTCCAGCAATGTTTTTTAGAACCATCGAACGTTTTACACAGAATGAAAAGCCGACGCAAGTATCGGATTGATTTTGCGATCCATGGAGAGCCATGGAGAGCGCAGCTGCTGCTACAAATGCGGAGCTTTTCCCATTGCACCCTCACCACTTGGAAACACACGACATGATAAAGGCAGCGGCTTCACGAAGACGCCTGTGGTGGAGCTGGCTCAACCGGAGAGCGGGTCTCTCTCCTTCGGCTGTTGCCGCCCAAGATCTCGCTCTGAGTGGGTATTCTTCTCCGCGACCAGCTGGGCTTGCCCTGTGAGTGTAATTATGGATACAGAAACTCCGGTGCTGCAGAAACAGCTGGTATATGCGAACGTGAAGAAGGACGATCCTTGCAGAGGAATACGGACACCACCGCGCCAGTCGAGACTCGGTTGGTCGTGCGTGTCGCCTTCAGCAGAGAGAGAAAGAGGCGGCGCGTTCCGCGAACCTGCGTGGCCGATCTGTCAACTCGGAGAATGTCCGCCGTCCACGATCCGTGGCCAGTTTACGCTGTACGTTTTGCCCGAAGCGATGCGGCGTTTCGATGAGAGAGAGACTGGGTGGCGGACCTGCGGGACCGACTTGTTTCACAAGAGTGTGTTGTGTGCACTCACATGTGTGCTTGTGAGTGGCAGCAAGGCTACTGTGGGCAGAAACGTCATGTTTGGGACACTCAGCTGCTTTCGCGGCGGCCCTCCGAGGAAGATCCCGGGAGCCTGGATATTTGCCACCGTATGAAAATTTATCATACGAATGATTCGCCTGCACGCGAGCCGGTTGGGTCGGCGCCCGCAGCCGGGAAGTGTGCTGGGTGGTGAGGTCTGGAGTTTTTTCGCTTTTGGCTGAGCTTCTCGACACGTATTTTAGGATGCAAGATACTTTTTGGAGTTGTACAATTTTGACACGTAGAGGATTTGTCAACTTGTGCGTGGATTTTGTTCGTGTTGCAGGGCGAAACTGCTTGAAGCCGCATGCACTTGTGTGTTGTTTGTGTTGGATTTCTAGCGAAAGCAAGACGCGCAGCGGCTATGTGTGTAACGGATCCAGCTCTCGTTGTATGGGTCCAGTAAAAATAAACTTGAGTCCCGATCGGCACATTTGCAAGCAAACGTGAGTAACAAGGGGCGGATATCAGTTGAATTCCTCTTTACAAAAGCGAATGTTGAAGTGAAATTGCAGAGATCCAGCGGACGCACCCATGTTGCTGGTCTCAGAGAACTCGGCCGCGAAATTTTGGTCCTGAGAAAGAATGGCTGGTCCCCAATCATGCCAGCGCGCTTGTCGGTTCCGACTAGATTCGCGTGGCCACTTCTACGGGCGGACGCTGGCTAAATGATGGCCGCTTTCTGACTGTGAAGGCTCATTTTGGGATTGCCTCCGGCTCTGGCAAAGGCCGGGAGAATGGGCCTCATCTTGAGAAGCTTACCTTGTACAGTGCCATTATATTAGGATTCTCAAAGTCCAAGTGACCTCTCCATAGATGGGTTTAGTGGATGAATGGCGGATCACCTGCGCCTCTACTCAATCTACCCATGCTAGAAGCGCGCCACTTTTGACTTGACTAACCCCCGAAAGATACTTTTGCAGTGTGGTGGATTGATTTCTATGGGGCTTCTTGATTTCTTTATGGTGGCGTTGCGTTCTTCTTCTGTGGGCTCTGGGATGCCATCCACAGACCAACCAAAGACCACAGGATTGAAAATCGAACAGCTGTCCGCAGATTTCGGTCGCAGATGGAGAGCTTCCACATAAATGTGGTGTGTCCACCTCACAAACAGGACCCTCTGATTAATGATGGGCACTATTCCGAGCTAGAAATATATTTTCAAAACTAAACACAACTATTTTGTTAAATTACGTAACTATGCAGACACTTGCATTGACTGGCAGCATTTTGCCGAATTCAACGAACGCTCGCCTGGCACAATGGTGCTCTCCGCGATCTCCCGCCGCGTGACGACGCAGTCCGCACTGCGCATCAACGCCCGCAGCGCCTCTACAGCCGCCGCTGCCGCGTTCGAAGTGCAAGCTGCTGGTCGTGGGGCGTCCTTCCTTGCGGCCTCGGCGTCGCGCCGCGCGCAGAGCTTCGTGACCCCCGAGCACTATGCGAATGATGTCACGGGCATCGTCGCCGGCGTCGCCATCGTCGGCGCGGTCGTGGGCGTAGGCAAGATGTGGTGGGACGCGTCATCGGCGCCCGCGGCCAAGAAGTACCCGGTGGCGTTCGAGGAGATCCCGCAACAGGACGTCGCCAAGTTCTTCCAGGAGCTCATTTCGAACGTCCACTTGCTGTTTGTGAGTGTATTTCTTATGGCGAGTGGTGTATGAATACAAAGAACTCACCTGTGTTGATATCTGCGTGTGCCGTGTTCGTGTTGAACAGAACCAAATTCCGGAGATCGAGAAAGCCATGCGCACGTACATGCAGTCGAACAACATTGAGCTTGACGACGCCCAGTTCAAGCAGGCGCTCATGCAGCAGCTCTTCCAGATGATGGAGGCGCTCGAGCAGGAGGTACGCTGGCCACTTGCATTTGCCTTGCGAATACTAAGATAACTAATCTCTTGCCTGTCTGTCTCAACGTGCTGCAGGTGGTCGCCAAGCGCCAGTGGAGCCGTAAGAGCCTCGAGGTCGCGTTCGACAAGTTTGCGAACGACCCCGAGGTCCTCGCGCTCCAGCAGGAACTGCAGCAGCTCATGCAGGGGTGCGTTTCTGTTGCTATTCCCTGTGTGGCGATGATTACACATAAGCCTGACTGATAATGTTATACGCGGTACCTCTATAGCGTGTTCCCAGCGCCCGAGCCAGTGGAGATCCCCGACCATCTGACTGCGGACCTGACGCTTGAGATCTTCTCGGCGCTTGTGAACGGTATGGAGACGGCGCTGCGCGACATGCTCGCCCACGCCAAGTCGGAGGGCATCTCGGACGCCAAGCAGGCGATGGAGGAGTTCCAGCACCTGTACCTTGAGCACGTCGAGCAGCTCTCGAATGCACTCATGAAGGCCCATGGCGTCACGCAAGAGGTAAGTGTTGTTTAGTAGCTTGGGCTGTGCCAGGTAGCTCACGTTGTCTGCTATGTCTTGAATGCTTATCAGGTCTTCACGGCGGCCCTGCAAAAGACCGTCCAGGAGGACGACGCGTTCCGCCAGAAGGTCGAGGCCATCTACGCCAAGCAGGCCAAGACGTAAGCCTTCTTGTTGCCCTCGAGTTTGTTGTATGAGCTGATTCTGGTGATTGTCTAAAACGTGTGTATTTTATTCATGCCATAGTTTCCGCAGCATGGGCTTGGACGTCGAAGAGCCATAGACGAGCGACCGGCCACGACAAAAAAGCCTTCATGACTGCATAGAGTTTGATTTTTTGAAAGCGCAGCAAGGGCAGTGAGATCAGGATTCCCCTCTCACTCAACCTTCGACGTCCCCACAGTATCGAATCGCAGGCTGAGATGGAGAACTGGTATCCAACAATGTATACAATGAACACAAATCCACCATGTTCGTTCCCTGGGCTGTATGATGTTTACAGTGGCGGCTGGTCAGGGACTCCGCTTTAGCGCGACGTGGTGTTTCCGGCCAGATTTTGAGGACTGTGCCAGGGACATGAGGTCGTATCGGTCATCCACGAGGCTGTGCAGTAGCACGTACCGCTCGCGTCCACCGCTTGGTGTGAGCGCGAGCAGCTCATCGGTAGTGTAGCGGAGCTGTTTTCGGTACCTCGGATTGTTTGTACCGACGCTCTCGAGGCCGTCGGCACCGTGCTCCATCAGCGCTGATGAGAGCTCACGCACGATCGCGAACGGCAGGTCTACCGACAGAACCTTCATGGCCTCCTCGCCACGAGAAGAGAAGCTCGAAGTGATCCACTTGGACACGCGGCGCGTGATCTTCTGGTTGTCCTGAGAGCTGTTCTTGTTCTTGCCGTCCTTCACGTGGTGCTTGCCGTCGACGATCTTCACATCAAAGATCGGCTGGAAGCCCCCGCCACCGGAGCCCTCGCGTCCACCTCGCTGGTGGGCTCCACCAGCACTATCTCCGTCGTGATGGGTGTGCGTGTTCCGGCCACCACTCGAGTCATTGAAGCTGCTCTTCGAACTGGCGAGTAGTTCAACCATTACATCGACGAGTGAGGAGTTACTCACGACAACGTCGGCTTCGGACGGATTCTTCACGGAGCGCACCTTGACCTGCTTCTTTTCGC
The DNA here is from genome assembly GCA_023334015.1 of Globisporangium paddicum. Taxonomy (NCBI): domain Eukaryota; phylum Oomycota; class Peronosporomycetes; order Pythiales; family Pythiaceae; genus Globisporangium; species Globisporangium paddicum. Next base: position 50,833 of record JAASFV010000004.1, read on the forward strand.
GCATCATGTGCTTCTGCACAATCACCATCCAGTTGATCCCCTGCTGGATGCAGTAGTCTTCGAGATCTTCCAGGTGCATCGGGTCGGGATGCAAGTAATCAGCGCCGATGCCGTGGCCCCAGAGCATAAACGCGATCTGCATGCGCAGCAGCACCGTGTCCGTGGCCTTCCCAGCTGTACACACCAGAATCTTGCGCGCGCCACCGATGATCTCTGTGCACGTCGACTTTGGCTCCATCGCTGCTGGGGTGATCGACGCCACGGCGCACGAAACGATCTTGTCAACCGAGAACCGCACGCCCATTGCAGCCACAGACGATGCCTTCACGTAGGCCGCCGGCAGTTTGAAGCGCGTGATCAGCGTGTCGTACCGTCCTCCTTCCGCAATCACCTGTGTCGTTGTCGTTGCTGCTTTTGTAGCTGGCGCGGTGGGGAACACAACACTGTTGCCCATAAGCACAGCCTGGAAAATGAAACCAGACGCGTATCGCTCGGGACGCGGACTTAGCCCAATGTCGATTCTGGTGCACACGTGCCCAGACATGCGCAGGAATTCCATTCCGTCCAGCAAGCTGCGCAGTGCTGTGATGCCTTCAGTGCAGTCCTTGAGCACACGCCGCAGGTGCGTTTCTCGCCGCTGCGACTGTTTCCTCTCTGTTGCCACCACTTGCTCAGTTCCTGCGCTGCTCTTTTCAAGATTCGCCTTGCTCAGTGCCAACTTCCTTGCAAATAGCTTCTGGGTCTCGTGCTCTATGATCTCCAGCGACATCTCACAGTCTTCAGGCAGCAGGAAGAACGGTTTCAGCGCATCGATCGACTCCTGAGTAGCGCCGTGTTCCTTCAGCTTCCTCGCGATGAACTTTGCGCGGCCAGGCTTCATGTTGAGCGGGATCGTCGAGGACACACCCGCGTGGACCCGAAGCGAGATTTCGTTTGCAAAGAGCTTCAGCGTCTCGCGTCGAGCACTCTGTGGGATGTCGCAGAGCTCCAGCACGCCTCGAGAGATGCGAGCATCGTTGAGTCGGAGGTAGTACGAGCCCAGTGAGAACGCAAGCGCTTCGATCACCTCAGCGACCACTTCCAATCCTTCAAGCTCCAGGAATCTTGACGGACCGCGGTCGTCCCAAATGATATCGAAATCCGATTCCATAAGCTCACGCGGGTGGCCTCCGACAATGTTCTTGCGATACACGCGATCAAACTGGTAGCACTTCAGCCTTGTGATGTTGTGGCGAGCGACGAAGCGGGCGAGGCGTTCTGTGAGATCGAATGGTAGCGACACGGACACGCCGGCTCCGTCGAGCAGTCCACATGCACTCTGCGGGGTCGTCAACGGGATGCCAGTGTAGTTGTGCTCCTGCGCTCTCGGCATCAGCAGCGGAGTCGTGTGCTCCACTGCACCATGGCGCTCAAACACTTTCTACACAGCGCACATAAGCTAATGTCAGCACCATCTCAACAGCACCACACATAGCAGAAAAGCCTCAACCCACCTGCAGCATGTTCTTGATGTACGTCTTGGCGCGCAGCTCGATCATGTAGCTGCGCATCTTCACAGACTCGAGGTGGTCGTACGTGTAGTCGATGTGGTTCACCGGCTCCTGAGTGAGCAGTGCGTCGATGAGCTGCCCGAAGAACTTGCCCTCAGGGTTCGCGAGAATCTCCAGCGCCTCTTTCAGATACGTGCTCTCGACTTCCATCTTGGGCGGCAAGAGCGAGCTCGAGAGCAACTCGACAGCGCTCGGTCGCTGCGCTGGATTCGGGTTGCACAGCCACAGCACAATCTCTTTCACGGAATCTGGCGCGTTGAACTCTGGTGGGAGCGCGTGTCTCTCTCGAAGTCCACTCAACGCCTGCGCACGCTCCATGAGCGTAGTGAACGGCGGGGACCACATCTCGAAGAACAGAATGCCCAATGAGAACATGTCTGCCTTCTGATTGTATCGCTGTCCCTCTTTCTCCTGTTCGGGGGCCCGATAAAAAGCAGTGCCGACACCCGTGGTGATGTTGGAGTTCTCCATCTCGGACGCGGACATGAAACTTGTGTACTCCTGCGGGTGGGCACGGGGGAATGGCGTTACGCGCGTGCTCTCCAGGTTCTCAATCTTGAGTTTGCCGTACAGCTCTGCCGCCGACGAGCCCGTGGACTCGGAGAGGAGAATGCCGTTCGGGTTGTTGATGCCGCCCCCGTCACGCGTGGTGTCATCGTCATTTGTGCCCTCATCGCCAATCTCGTCATCGAGAATCCGTGGAGGACGAACTGCGAGCCCAAAGTCACCGAGCTTCACGGTTCCTTCAGCATCCAGGAAGATATTTGGTGGCTTGATGTCGCGATGGATGATCCCCTGGCGATGGATGTACGCGATCGCCTCGAGGATCTGGCGAAACAGCGTCCAGATCTTGTCCGGTTCCGTCCACAGCGAGCCCTTGTCGATAACCTCGCGCAGTGCTTTCCCCTCGCAGTACTCCATCTGAATATACAGCTTCTCGCTCATGCGCTTTTCCTTGTGGCGTGGACTCTTCGCTGGCACAGTATTTCGTCTTCGATAGGCCTCATCGCCATCGCTCAAATCTTCAAAGTCTTCGTCAACGGGGGCTTCTTCAAGACCCTCCCAGTCGAATCCATCGTCGTGGATCGACGTCGAACTGAGGCTCATGCGATACTGATTGGAGCTCCGTCGGCTGTCGTGCTTGGAAGTCGACCACAGCCCAAGACTCGGAGGATTCATTGTGCCGAGCCAGTCGTCGTCATCGTCGGTGGCACTTGTTTCCAGCTTTCGTTCGAGTCCGTCGCGCGTGTCGGAGGACTCCAGTGATACATGCTCGTCATCTTCGTCGTCGAGCTCGCCATCCTCGTCACTGCTATCCTCGTCCTCGTCGCACTCACCAAAGCCATCCTCATCGCTCGACTCGCCAGCACTGAAGCCGCCGCTCTCGCCCTCGATCCACGCCTGGAAGTAGCGCACAATGTGTCGGTGCTGCATTCTCGAAATTGTTTTCACCTCACGCAGAATTTTCTTCTTCATGGTCGGGTCTTCGGGATCCAGCTTCACTTTCTTCACCGCGTACAGCTGGCGATCCAACCGGTTCCGCACTTTCACCACTTCGCCTCCGCCGCCACGTCCAAGTAAACCAAGCTCCTTGAAATCACCGTGATAGCGCGAGTGCAAGTGCTCAGCGTCCAACAGCGAGTCCGTTTCTTCGTTCGAAGAATCGTCTGAGTCGCTACCAGACTCATCATCGTCGTCATCGTCACCATTGGATCGGTGGCGCTCAAGAATCGTCGACACACGCTCGCTGCTGGTGTCAAACTCGCTCCCACTGCCGTCCAACTCGTCCTGGCTGTCGCCATTCTCGTCTGCCATGTCGATACTCGAGCGGTGCCGTCGGCGCCTCCGGGCGGCGTTGTTGCGCTTCTTTATCTTCTCCTGCTTGCGCTTGCGCTCGGCGTCGATGATCGCGAGGATCTCCTGGTTCTTCGCGAGCGCCTCGGCTTCTTCGAGTCGATACAGCTTGTCCTCGGCGAGCTTCTTCTCAATCTCACGGTCCTGCTGGCGCTGCATCATCTGGTCGAAGAATGACGACTGGTCTTTCAGGTGCTCCTGGATGAAGTCCGTCGCGTGGGACACGAGGTCGTAGGCCATGACATCGCCGATCTTCTCCTCGGCAAGCTTCTCGAGCTCCTTCGCAAGCTTCTTCGTCTCATCGTCCGAGAGCCCGTGCCTGGCCTCCACAGCGATGTTGGCCGCCTGCTTGAGCGGGTACGCGCGCCCAAAGTCAATGTGCACGAGCACCTCGGCCGTGGCGCCGGTGGCGCCAAAGGACTCACAGAAGAGCCGCACCGTGAAGATGTAGTTGTACACGGGCGTGGACGACTTGAGCTCCAGATCGTGGTCGTAGATCGCCTGGAGCACCTCGAGCTCTTGCGCCTGCAGCTCTAGCGCCTGCTGCAGCGTCGCGGCGTCAAAGAGCGACGAGTGGGGTGCCACGGGCTTGCCTGTGGCCTCATCATGTGCTGGTGGACTGGAATCTGCGATAGATGAGACAGCAATAGCAATGGGTGAGCACGCATGTGTGCATGAGCGTGTGGATGTGAGGCTCCGCACCTTTCTTCTTCCCTTTCTTGCGCGCCATTGGCCCAATGCGAGTGTGCTGAGCTGCTCGTGTTGTTTGTTGCGTTTGTGACGAGCGTGCGGAACAATACAAACAAATTGAGACCGTCGGGGTGATGATGGACAAAACGGGTTCTTTTCTGGGCGTCACACAAAAATGCTTGTGGACACAACTACTTCAAAATGGAATAGAGGAAAAATCAGCTGAAAAGTATGTAAAGATTGGCGTTGTTACAATATGCTTGAAAATATGACGAACTACTCAAAATAAAGAAATGATGGGTTTATTTAGAGGGTTATCAGATGCTACTGGTGAACTCAAAACCTCACCGTGTGTAATCTCAAGTATCGATATCTGGCATACAAATTATGATATATAAAATCTTGATTTGAATATGTATTTGTCGCGTTTCGCTGTAGAGTGTGGTGTCACGTGAGTGTCGGTCGATCCGCTTGGTTTGCCTCCCATCAACTGCGTCATTCGCCTATCTGCCACCAAGCGCGCACTCCGTTCATCCAGCTCACCTGCAGACCATGGCCACCCCAGCAGTACTCATCAGCGTCGGTCTCGTCGGCTTCGGCACCGGCTCGAGCGTCTTCCACGCGCCGCTGCTGCAGAGCTCGGGCAAGTTCATACTTACGCACGTGCTCGAGCGCTCGACGACCAAGAGCTCCGTGCTGCAGCCAACGCCGCAGATCGTGCGCTCGATGGAGGAGCTTCTCGCGGCACCCGTGGAACTCATCGTGATATCCACGCCCACGCACATACACTTTGAGCAGGCGAAGCAAGCCATCCTCGCGAAGAAGCACGTCGTAGTCGACAAGCCGCTGGTGATCACGGCCAAGGACGCCCAGGAGCTCGTCGACCTGGCGAAGCAGCACGGCGTGCTCTTTGCGGTCTTCCAGAACCGACGCTGGGACAGCGACTTCTTGACTGTGCGCTCGTTGATCGACACTGGGACGTTTGGCGAGATCACGAAATTCGAGTCGCACTTTGATCGCTACCGCCCAAAGCTCAAGGGCTACTGGAAGGAAAAGGCCGAGCTCGGCGGTGGCAACCTATATGATCTGGGCGCCCACCTTGTCGACCAAGCGCTGCAACTGTTCGGTGAGCCGGATGCCGTGGATGCGGACGTGCAGATCCAGCGCGAAGGCGCCGAGAACGATGACTATTTCCGCCTCGAGTTCAAGTACGACAAGCAGCCGCAGCTTCAGGTCATTCTCACGGCGGGCATGATGGTGGAGGACCTTGGACCAAAGTACATCATTGAAGGGTCCAAAGGCAAGTTTGAGAAGTACGGCGAAGACATCCAGGAACCACAGCTTCGCGAAGGAAAACGCCCAGGCGACAATGGCTTCGGCTGTGAACCAGAGTCTACTTATGGCACATTTACGAGCGTTGATGGCGTCACCCAAGTCATCCCAAGCAAGACCGGAACGTACGAAGTGTACTACGACAACATTGCGGCTGCGATCCGTTCGGGCGAGAAGCTGTTCGTGAACCCGAGTGAGGTGGTGCCGCAGATCCGCATTCTCGAAGAAGCCAAGAAGACGGAGCGGGTCAACCGGTTGTAAATCAGCAGACCAGCGACTCTTGTAGTAAACATTCCCGATAGAGTTACGAGAACCAGCTTAAGCCAATCCACAATGAACTTGTATCATGCTTAGTGAACTCATAATCAGCGCTGTCCAGGCTTTCCACTGAATGTGCTGCGCCTCCCACGAGGCAGTGGACTGACGTGCTCGAACGCTCCATGCACGTACTCAATCTGAACATTGTCATCACGCACAGCGTAGGCCATCCATTCAATGCAGGCGGATGAATGCCAAAGCAAGCGTACCTCTTCGAACGTCTGATGCAAGAGCTCTTTGAGTCGCGCGTTCTCACTCTGCAGCGCTGCATTTGCAGCGCAAAGCTAATAACCGGACGGCGAGAAAAATATATGAGGGTGTGTGTCAATGAGCTCATAAATCCACTTTCGCACCTTGTTCCAAGTACTCGAGCTCCCACAAGTGCACTCGAACTGTTGCTCACACTGCTGGTTGCTACTACAGGCTTCCTCTTTCTCGTCGAGAGGCACCACATGTGCTGTCGGACTTGCTCGTCAATGGCAATAACAGTGATATGTATCAGCACACAGGTTACCCAGCCGGTCTACAAGCAGAGTACCACTTGTTCTGTACCTGTGCGAGCTGATCCGCCTCGTCGGTCTGATTCCCAGTGCCGATGCGTTCAAGTTGTTGTCGCCAGCACCAGCTGCCCACCTCTCATGGGGTGATGACATTGTTGATCGCTTCCGTTGTGGGCTGAGATCTGGCAGCCCACGAGGCAGGTGAGTAGCTCCAACGATCCCATTTACATTCGTGTCGAAGGACAAGAACTCGATCACGTTGTTCCCGCCGTCACAGATGACAAGCCTCGCCCCCTCCTCACTCATCTTGCCACCGCCTTCCAGAAAGAGTACGCCCAGTGGGTACCCGAGTCGGTCGACTGCGCATTCGCCCATCGTGACTGCTGACGCCTCAAATACGCTCTGTGGGACCACGCCAATCTCAATTGTGCGTACCCAGCTGTACGCCAAAGAGTCTCTCTTGTCACCGCTGAACTCCGCATGACAGCCGCCTACCTGGCGAATGCAGCCATTGCCACGGTCGGACACGAAGAACGTCCCGTGTGGACCTAGGCAGAGGCTCATGGGCTGGCTGAATGCAGCTATCTCGCAGCTGCCATCCGTATACCCACCGCCAACGACCCCACACACGGTCTTAGTCTCCCAAGGTAGCTTCCCATCGCTCGAAGGCAGCAGTCCACGGATGCAATTGTTCATCGTGTCGGCCACCAGGAGCTCCCCATACGTGCCTTCAGTGATGCCCGAGGGGCTCCGGAACAAGGCATGGCGACCATCGCGATGCCCTGCATTACGCTTATTAAAGCGCGCAAAGTCATCCAGGTGCGTGATATCCGCTCCAATGCGTTCCTGACCTCGGACTTTGTACGAAGCGTACCCGCCAGCGATCGTCCGCGTCACCAGCGTGCCTTTCGTAGTCCGTAGGATCTGACGAATGCAGTGGTTGCCCGTGTCTGCGATGACGATTGTCCCGTCAGCACGCTGCCAGACATCGGTTGGCGAGTTGAAGCTGCACTCCAACACGGGGCCATCACGCCAATCTTTCTTCCCGTTGCCTGCGAACGGGAACATCTCGACCCCCGCCAGGATCTCCTCAGCACTGACCAGCGCGCTTCTCGCTGGCAATGACGCAAACTTGATCTTGTGGTGACCGGTGTCACACACAAACAGGTAGCGGCCGTCCTCGGACGCGCAGATACCTTTTGGTGTCAGCAGTTCCGTATTCGCGAGCGTTTGCACCACGCGCGCTGACGAAAGTAGCTCTCCGCTGGATTCTCGCTGCACCACAAAGCGAACTGCATTGTTCTACACACATTGCCAATGCCCATAAACATATCAGCAGCTATGTTCAGAGTGATGAGTACCTACATTAACGCACGTGCATGTCTGTGAACGCCAGGGTTCCTCGGCCATCTCTCACGGCGCAGACGCTGAACGGACGATTGACTGTCGCGCTGCGAATCTCTCCGTCGCGCTGGCCTCTCCTGCCTGAACCAACGCGGTCATTCACTGCAATTCTCTTTTCGTCGTGATGCAGGTACACAGTGGCTGGTGAGAGCGGAGCAGCGGCCTCGCTGCTGTTGTCGTCACTCTCGCAGCCGCCGTTTTGAAGGAACTGCTCCCAGCTGCGCACGCGCCAGTCCCCAGTGCTGGTGCGAGCCTCATGGTCGCTCTGCTTTGCTGTCGCAGAGATAGCAGGGGAGCAACGCACTCTCATGCGCCCATTGGAGCTCTTCGCCATTTGCTAGCTTCAACGTGGTATCTTTTATACTCGCACGACCATCATTCGCACGGCTGTATATATGTTTCGTTTATCATTTGCTGTGCGAAAGGTGATACTCTGGTCAATAACAAGGTGCAATACGCGGTTTTCTCACCGTCTTTTGGAAATGGCTGCATCTCAACCTGGACACGGAGCCAACCTGTTGCTCCAAAGATGTTGAGGCCACCTGCTTATTGCCATTGGGACCAAGCTTGCCTGCTTGGGTGTGAACTGTACATGCAGTGGATGTACACATCACGAACTAGAACCGGATGAATGGTAAAGACTAGTGCCGATAAGTTGCTATTTCTCGTTCGTGCGACTCGATTCGAGTATCAACCTGAGTCTCCTCTGGACCTCTGACGCGCTGGGCCTAGCTGCCGGGTCATCTTGAAGACACGCGTCCTGAATCTGCTCCAGTTCGCTTGAAAGTCGAGGAACCGCCGTCAGAATCAGGAATCCGACACTCCAAACGTCCACTTTCGTGCTCAGCTTCATCATTTTTGGGCGAGAAAGCAGCTCTGGAGCGCTCGAACCTCGACTGAAAGCCACGTTCAGGCTCAGACTCGGACCACCTGCAGCTATTGGCTCTGGTGAGAGAGCAACTTTTTCGAACCCGACGAGAAACCACTTGGCTTGGGCTCTGGATTTCCGGATATTCGCCCAGCGAATGTCTCGATGGACGATACCAATCTCATGCAGCGATACGAGCGCTTCCAGGACATCGACGAGCGCCAACATGAGCTCATGAACTGTCAGTGGCGGCATTGCGACCCTAGGCAGGCTAAAGATGGCTTGGCCCGAGCTCAAGTCGCAGCATTTCAGCTCAAAAATGGTGGAGATCGGCGTGTTGCTCTGGCTGATTCGGTCGTAGACCCGAGTCAAGTGGGGAATGATAGCGTCTTTCTCGTCTGGCGAGTACGTCACACGCACTGTATTGTGACAGAGACTCATAGCCGCCATGCCGTCGTACCGAATCACATCTCCAAACTCGAGTGGACTGAGCTCGTCGGCTTGATCTGCGAGCGAACGTAGCACGGTGGAAGCGTGCACCAGTGCAAGGAAGAGCGTAAGGCGCCCGCGGAGGCAACTCAGGTCGAAGTGAGCCACTTCTTCCACGCGCACGCGGCCGGAGCGCTCTTCGTCGCGAACGAGGCTCACCAAGCAGACCTGGAAGCTTGCGGCAGCGTAGCCCAGCAGGAACGGCACTCGATCTCCATAGCACCAGCGAGTGTGGTTCTTGCGCATTATCGCAAGGACGTCGTTCAACGAACCGCTAGCCTGCTCGACGCCGCGAAACACGCACACGTTGTCAATGTAGACGCACAGGTCGGGTCGCGAGAACTCTGGGAAGAGCGTCGGCCTCGAGTGGCGACGGATCTCCTTGTCGCACACGAGTATCACGTCCAGCACATGCGCGATCTGGGAATCCCAGAGCGAGATCCAGCAGTCTCGCCCAGCAGGCAGTGGGACGGAGTCGTTCGACAGGAAGCAGCGCACGGGCTCGACCACGCTCTTCAGCAACCAGGCAGTCTGGAACGAGAACATGTCCATGCCTTCTTCCCAGCTAAGGTCGCGTTGCAACCAGTCGTTCCCAAAGACCTTGGCGCAAATCGCAGCACACTCGCCTAGCGGATCAAGGAACCGAATGCGGTCTCGCAGCTCGTGAGGGATCGCGAGAATACCCAAGATGGACCTCGCCAGGAACTGCTCGGGGTCCTCAAGCCAGATTGACACCAGCCTCTCCCAACAAGGTGGGATGTCAAACCAGTATTGACGCTTGGACACGAGTCCATGGAGACCGGGGTGGTCTCTCAAGCGCAACTTGTTCTCCATCGATCTGCTGTCGGTGGTTGGTCTGTTGATTCATGTGTGGGCTTGGCGAATGGGAGAAGGGGGAGAATCATTCAAAAGCGCCACAGCCAATCGCCACAGCCAATCGCCACTTGTGAGCCTGGGAAAGTGATTGATCAGTTCCAAGAAAACTCACCAGTCCCAATTACGAGAAAGAAAGCCCAGCAGTAGGAGCAATAGAGGGATACGACCATACCCCTGATGCTCTCGTGTGTGATTTTGGGGGACGCATGGATTCTACGCGTTCAAGTCGAGGACTCGACGACCGTGTCGCAGCTCAAGCTGAAGATTAAGCAAGCTGTTGCAGATCCACACGCTGTGCCGTGTGACGCACAGGAGCTCAAACTTTACGCTGCGATGGCTCCGCACGGACGACCGAGATGCAAATGATCTCTACGTAAGTCGAGACGGCGATGTCTTGGAGATGTGGGAAGACGAGGAAGCAGAGATCGAGCGGCAGTATCAGGTCATCGAGCAGTACGTGAATCCGGAGGCCGAAATGGAGGAGCATGAGCTTGTTCTTGACGCTTTGGGTGGCGAAAGTGCTGTCGTCACTTTTCAGTCGCTGCTCTGAATTGACTGCTTCCAATAGCGTACACGCCAGTCCCCATTGCTGTTGCGAGCGTCTCAGCCATTGGTAAATGCAGTCGCAGAGACAAGAAGGGAGCAACGTACTCTTATGTGGAGCTCTTCGCCATCCATTGCGCTTCAACATGGTATTTTTTATACCCGCACGGCCATTTATTCATTTGGCCTTGTATATATTTCGTTTCTCATTAGCAGCGTGAATGTTGCTGTTCTTGTCTATAGCAAGCTACAATTCGCAGTATTTTGTACCGTGTTTTGGAAAAAATACCTGCTCAAGATCGCCATAAGAGACAGCAAGGCGCCTGTTCCAAGAAGGCAAGCGGAGAGCTCCATGGAGCGCTCCAGCAGTGCGTACGCTGTGCGTGCTACTGGCGAACGACGGACCAGGAGCAGAGAGAGAGGGCCGAGCAGCTCCGATTCTAGCTTCAGCGGCAGCCGCAGCAGCGCCAACGTCAACACGTCGCGCATCAAAGCGACGCAGCAAGTGCACCATGCTGACCTTACTGTGGCGACGCGTCGTAAGAGCGCAGACAAGCTGCGTACGTGCGTGGGTAGCAACAACGAACACATAGATCCCCGCGAGCGGGAGATCATGATGCAGCTGCTTGTGCAGATCACGGACTTCGTCGCGCGCAAGCAGCAGCTGAGCAAGCGCTATCGAGGAGGCGCGACCTCACACGGGAATACGAGCTCTAGCGCAACGGATTGGCGCAAAGAGTTCCGTCGCAGCAGGTACGGCGAGCGACCAGGAGAGCACAGCAAGGATCTATTCGACGTCGTGATCAACATCTGCGAAGAGCGCATGCAGCAATTGAGCGATGACGAGGTATAATGCTGTGTTGCCTTATGAGTTATAACCAATGGGAGTAACATCTTGATGCATGACTGCGTATGTCTGTAGACTGGCGCTAATCAGTACAGCACTTGTCGTAACAAGGAACGAGATGACGACTGGATGCTCAAGCCACCGCGCGTGCTGGTCGCGGAAGCCATGGTCCAGGAGCTACTCGTAAGCCTCATGGAGATCCAGATGAACGAGAAGGAAGAAATGATCCTCGACGAAGTGGACACCGTGGAGATCATGCGCCAACTGCACTCGCAACTCGAGCAGGACGAGCAAGTGGTAACGGATTGTACCATATATTCTCGTCTATGGTGATATTTTTCTCGTTGTTATGGATGCTAACATTGTCTGAACCAGGTTCGCCATCGCGTATGCGCCGCAGCAGGCGACGAACAGCAGCTTCAGGAGCTCCAGCTGATGCTGCGCACGGATTTCCTGCAAGAAGTGATGCACACGCGTGCCACGCAGCGTCTAAACGACTCGACGCAGCACAACGAAGCGTCGTTGCAGTTCGCGTGGGAGACGATTCAGGAGCAGAAGAAAGAGGTCGTGCGGCTGCGCGCCGAGAACCAGGAACTTAAGGCTCGGAGGCCCACGGCTGCTGGTCTTTTAAGAGACGCCTCTCCATCGTCCCAAATACTCGAGTCCTCGCTGTTCAATGATGAGCCAGTGAACGCGATCAACTTGCTGCGTTCTCAGTTGTCGTCCCACCACGATACGAACCTTACCATCCTCCACGACTACATCATGCGACTCGAAGACGCACTGCGAAAAGCTACGCCCACTTCAACGCCAGGAACTTCGGCAGACCGTAGCCGAGACGTGCGGGACGCATCAGGAGCCACTTTCGACTCGAGCCGAGGCGAAGAAAAGGAAAACTGGCGCCCGTTCTTCTCCAGTGCGATCATAGGAGGAGCTGCTTGTGAGGACTTTTCACGTACGCAACCCATTGGTGGACGTCAGTTACTTAGTATATGGTGCGACCAGTGTAAGCGAACCTCTGGGAGTATGATCTCGCTCCAGTCCGAGGTGAAGCAGCTTCGCGCCCAGGTTGCCGCCGACGAAGAGTCGCTGGTGCGCGCTGAGAAGGACCAGCTTCACATCAAGCGAGAGAATTCGGCGTTCACCAGTGCGCTGCTCTCAGCCAAGCAGCAGCAGGAGGACTTGCGCCAGATGATCTTAGACGTCACGCATGAGAAACACGAGCTTCAGGGTCAGAGCGAATCGGAACAGCGCACATCAGAACGCAAAATCCGATTTTTGAGCGACCAGTTGAACGAGTTACATGAGCGCAACAAGCAGCAGACTCGCCAAATCGAGCGGCTTGAGCTCGAGCTGCTCAGTAACGACACGAAGAATAAGCAACAGCCGTTCAGAACGTCAAGGGACCATTCAGTCTCGATTGAAGAGTACGATAACCTCAGCGAGATGAACTCTGGTTTGCGAGAGCGGCTGGGCCAGTTGCAGCGTGAGGCTGGCAATTCTGAGGCGCAAACAAGACAGAATTTGCAGCTTATCAGCGATCTCCAAGCGACGATCGAGGCCTTGCGCTGTGAGAGCCAAGATCAGCAGTCAATCATCAGCAAAGCACAGAAATCGACCGAGTTGAAAGTGAAAATTCAAGAAATTGTCTCGCTGAAAGCAGAGATTGCAGCACTCGAGAGCCAAATCGACAATTTTCAACACCAACAGGCAGCTTTAGAGTCCCAAACGAGTCAGCTTCAGCGTAAATTGACGCAGAACGAGGCACAGGTCCGTGAGTGTGATGCAGTTATCGCAGAACTCAAGCAGGACAAAAAGCTGCTCGTGAGTCTGCAGAAAGTGGAGCGCGAGCGGAGTCTTTTACACCAGGATGAACTTGGGCAGGCAAAAGATGAGGCATTGTTCCTGAAAGAGCGCCTTACGTCAGCGATAGCCGACTGCGACGAGCTCAAAGAGGTTCTCCAAACGGAAAAGCAGCACTCCGAGTCGCTGAGAAAGCGTTATAACGAGTCGGATTCCAAGCTCAAGAGGCTTAAGGAAGCCAATGACCAGCTGGAACTGACACTTAAGGACACAAATGCTCGCCGTCAGTCGCTCGAGGATCATCTGAACGCTCAACTGGAGTTCCAACATGAGATCGACAAGTACAAGATGTCGCACCACGTCGAGCGACTCCAATCTGAAGAGCTGCAGAGTGTGAACACAAGATTAACTCAAGAAATCGTGGACTCGAAGACGACGATCCTCATGTGGATGAGCAAGTACAATGCGCTCACAGAGCAGGTCAAACGCCTCGAAGATGACGCGCAGAGCTTCTCAGAGGAGCGCTACAGTCTCCAGCAACAGATCGAGGCTATGAAAGCTAGCCACAGACGCGAGTTACAAGATCTGGAGCATGTGAACAAGGCAAAGGCATCCAAACAAGTCGCAGACGTTCAGGAACGCGCGAACGCTGAGCTAAAGCGCGTCAGAGAGAGCCTCACGACTGATTTCGACACCAGGATCGCCGAGCTCGAGCAGCAAAACAGTTTCCAGCAATCCAACTTGGCTCAATCGAGGAACAAGAACTCAGGAGAGCTCGCTCAGCTACGGGAGATGAATCTCGATTTGGAAAGCCAGGTAAGCATTCTAAAAGACACGAACCGGAACCTTCAACACGAGCTGCTATCAGAAGAACGACAGCGGAAGACGCTCGGGCTCCTCGTCCAAACGCTCCAGGAGCGGCCCATTCTGCAGCGCGGAGCTTTCCAGGAGATGCTGCACTTCAGTCAGCGGCAGCTCGAGCTTACGTTCATGCAGCTCTCGAAGCACATCGAGCGGGTGGGGCACAAGATTGTGGGAGCAGAGATCAAGTGCAAGTCTCTGAAAGACCAATTATGCAGGAGGACGCTTGACCACCGCTTGGAGAACTCAGTTGCGAGTTGCAGTTCCCAGACAAGGCCCGATACAGACACTGTGGAGAGCTTAGCACTGACGCTTCATCGAGCCAACGTTGATGCAGTAGACTTTGAGGTCACCAGTTGTCGCTACCGTGAAGTCTACCAATTGATCAAAAAGATAGCGGCGAGCTCACAGTCATCAGTTCTCGTGCAACGTGCTCAAGAAAGTGAAGGTGACGAAGCCTTTCTGGAGCTGGCTGAGTCCGTTCTCACTTGCGCAATGCACGCATTTGAGGGCCAGCAACAGCGAACGCCGTTACAAACGAGCCTCGCGCTGCGAGCAGGCAATTCGTCGTGTCGCGAGACGCCATTCCAGCTCGCTGTCATCAGAGAAGAGCTCTCTAGCACTGTTGATACTGAGCCCGCAGATATACTTCAGCGCCAGTCGCCTGTCTACCTGAAGTGGCGCTTCCTAATCTCAGTAGCGTTGTTGAAACAGCAGCTTGCACGGAAGCACCGCGCGTACACACGAATGGTGACAAAGTGTATGCATGAGACCAATGACAAGGCCACCTTTGCCAAGCAGGCGAAGCGCTGGAAGTGGAAATGCTTAGCGATCGCAGCTGCACAGAAGAACGAGCAAGAGACTCAAGTCAACGCCCGTATGGATGAAGCTAAGCTGAAGCAATCAAACGAGCAGCTGCGGCGCGCTGCACACCAATGGAAGTGGCAAGCGCTCCGCCATCGCCTCGAAGCCCAGCAGCTGAAGAAAACTGTGCTGCTCGTGCAATTGCATGGTCTTCGCAGCTACAAGGGCTGTGAGAGCAAGGTTCAGAAGCTGGAGACCCAACTAGCCACACTTCAGCAGCAGAAGCCATCTCCCACAGCCTTCTCGGCCTCTGGCTCGTCACTGTCGCCCGTGAGCGCCGTGGCACTGAGCAATTGTGTGCGGTTGCTCCAGAAATTCTGTGATGGGGACTCATCAGCAGTGCCCCCACAGGACGTTGGCTCAAGTCGCGAGAGCCTTACGAAGTATCTCATTGAGAGCAACAGCAAGATTGCGAGTTGGCGACGAACGATCGACCGTAAGATCGAGGAGTTCAGCGACCGCGAAGAGCAGCTCACGCGCCTTCAGGACCGCTGCAGCGAAATGAAAGAACTCGTCGCTCTTCACCAGCGACTGGTTGACGAGCTGGAGCGCAAGACCGCGAGCCACCAGGCGATTGTCGACGCGGCCTGCGGCTTCACGCGCGCCTACAAGACGCTTCGGTCGTCGGTCTCGTCGCAGACGTTCACGACCAACGAGTTTTACGCTGCGTGTAAGCGGGTCGTCGAAGTCGTGCACGCAGCCTCAAGCCTGCAGTCCGTGCGATCGAGTGTTTTGCCAACCAGCTATACAATATCTTCAGCCTCAGCATCGCCAGGAGCTCAAAGTTCCACAACTTCAACTAGGACCCAAGCCAGACTCAGACAGGGAGCTCAGCGCTCAACTATAGACGAGAGGTCCGAGTTCTCGTCAAGCCAAGTTGCCATCGCTGCGTTCGCTGCGTCCGCTGCGTCAGTGTCCGCGGCAACCTCAGTACAACTAGCACCTGTTGCTGACATGGCTGTTGCCAAGTCCAAGGGTACTGCACCAAGAGAATACACGACAGCCGAGTCGAACGGGCAAGGGACTGACCAACGCTGCCACAAAGTGAACGACTCGAACATTGCGATCCTTGAACACGCGGTCGGGTCGCTCAAGAGCGCGAACGAGATCCGCGTGATACTCGAAAGTGCGCTGGCGGACAAGACGAAACTTCTCGAGAGAAAGCAGCACCAGCTGGAGGTGAAGAGCGTCCAGTTTGCCGTGTTCCGCTCGTTCCTGCGCTGGAAGTGCGCCACGTACGCTCTGCGACTCCAGGAAGAGAGTGCTGAGCGGTGCGTCGTCTGTAAGAAGCAGCAATAAGGGAGGGATACCCGAAAAGGAGTGGATGCCTTGGAAATTGGTTGGCTTAGGACACGGAGAGCTGGCGATTGGTTTTGCTATAAGATAGTTAATGGTCACTGAGTCACTCAATACTTCTCTTCAAACTGTGCAACAGAGAGCAGCAAAGCATAGCATTAGGACATGGAGCATCGATGGCATTGTAGCCATCCATGTGTAGTCATATGCTCGTTCTCGTACCATAGTCGAGGGTGATCCGATCAGCGCAGCTCTTGCGCTCGAGGCGGTCCTCCACCGAGTCCGTGCCGATCTTGTCCTGCAGGATCTCCTCCACCACGTCCTCGAGCGTCACCATGCCCTTGAGCTCGTAGAACGGGTCGCCCTGTCTCCAATCAGCCGCAACCAGTCATTATTTAGCTTACACCAGTGTTAGAATAACATTGCAATCAAAACGTACAGGTCCAGTGTTGTTGACGTCGTAGACGAGCGCCATGTGGATGCCTCCTTTCTTGAACACGCTCAGGATCTCGCCGAGCGTCGAATCGGCCCAGACTCGGTGAGCCGCGCGCGCGAAGACGTGGACGAACTCGAGCAGAGGCACGCTCTCCTTGGGGTCGATGAACACAAGGTCCTTGACGAACACGATGCCCAGCACGTCGTTCGAGTCTTTGCCGTACACGGGGATGCGCGAGAAGCCGCTCGCGTAGATCTGCTTGATCGAGTCCATGCTCAGCTTCGTACTGGCGCAAAGCGAGTAGATCCGGTCGGCAGGCACCATTATCCGACTCACGAGCTTTTGCTTGTAGCCCATAGCGCCTCGCACGATGTGGCCTTCATCTGGATGCAGCGTCTGTTGCTGCACGTGGATTTCCAGGAGCTTTGTGAGCTCCCGTTTCGAGAAAACTGTGCCCAGGTCCACGCCCAGCGCGTAATCGAGCGTTGCACCAACAGGCTTGGCCGCTGGGTAGAAGACGAAGAGCAGGATTTTCACGAGCGGCACGAGCTTGGAGCCGATCAGGAGCGCATGGCGCGAGCAGAGCGCCTGCGGGATGATCTCGCCAAAGATCACGATGATGACCGTCGAGACGAGAAAGCCCACGAAGCCGCTGGTCAGGTCCGCCATGAGGATCGATAGCAGGCAGTTGACCGACACGTTGCCCAGCACGAGCGTCGAGAGAAGGGTGTTGCCATTTTCGCGCACGGGTAAAATTCGTCGGGCAGCGTCGGCCTTGGCGCATTCGTCGTCGCTCGCTCCGTCCCGCTCGCCAGCGCCAATGATCACTTCGAGCCCGAGTCGGTCGAGCGACATGAGTCCCAGCGTGAGACCGGAGAAGATTGCGGAGAGCGTCACGAGCACCAGGATGAGTGCATATCGGCAGATCTCAAGCATAACGGTTGACGCGCTGATACCGTCGTCACCTGTCTCGTCATCGATGGTTGTCATTGCTGCTGCTGGTGGTAGTGTGAAGAATGTGGCGAGTGTTGTTGCGTGGGTGATGACGACCCGCAGCTTCAGTCGCCATGTCGGCATGGGAGACACGCACGAAGAGATACTGCAGCCCGTGAGTTGATCAGCAGTCAGGAAAGAT
Source organism: Globisporangium paddicum (assembly GCA_023334015.1). Taxonomy (NCBI): domain Eukaryota; phylum Oomycota; class Peronosporomycetes; order Pythiales; family Pythiaceae; genus Globisporangium; species Globisporangium paddicum. Next base: position 68,499 of record JAASFV010000004.1, read on the forward strand.
TCTGCGACTCATAACAAAGGTCGCATTTGCAATCTCGCGTCGTTTCAGCTGGAAAAATCTTCGACAAATTTGAAATAGAGCTGCCAGCTCGTGAGAAACACAACAGCTCAGCGAATCTATGATTGCGACAAGAATTTGCATCAAAAGAACTCACAACCTCGTCATTAAATCCATCCATTGGTGCTTCCTCGCTTGCTCGCGTGAGCTGGAAATGAGGTCCTTGTTTTTTTCTCGCGTAGAAAGAATATGTAGAGAGGATCAACTGCAGTCGTTGATCCTGGGGTTTGCCATAAGCTCCACTCGACTAAGCGTGCCAGTAACCCGCCTGAACCAGGATCTCAGGGTAGAGGTTGTGCCACTCGGCGATGAGCGGGTTGTAGAGCTCAGGGTGCGATTGCATGAAGGCAGCAGGGTCCTGCGATCATAAGGACACAATTTGTGAGCCATCTCTATCAGCTACGAAGATAGGAATACAACCACATACCTCAGCAAAGCAGACGAAAATGGTCGCCACAGAGCTGTCAATCACAGCGAGTGGGGTGATCGACACACCGATTCCGACGAGGAATCCCAACACCGCCAAGACAACTGAAAACATTGCAGATGTAGCACACATAGATTGTTAGTGTCACTTTCAGCGCATTTCATCCGGAATCTACACCTTCACAATGAACTTACTTGTGCTGTTGTCAAACGATACAATGTCCGTCGCTTCACCGATGACACCACCAATGCCAGCGCAGATCAAACCTGTTCAGTACCAAGAAAATTTAATACCATGTAAGCTGTCTCGACCATCTTTGCCACAAAAATTTCAGTGCGCTGCCCGTACCAACACCAAGCGCCGCAAAGCTGAGCACATTGCCGATGAGGTCGTCGTTGATGATCGCATCGAAACCACGCTGGTGGAAGAGATCAATCACTGCCTTGCCGGCCTGTGTGAACTTGTAGCTGCACAACACCACGAATTTATATTCCACACTGTCAGTATCGCTAACGTTACAACAACAGCAACCATAATACAACACGTACCCGTAGATGCCAACGTAGACGAACGCCCAGCGGTTGAAGTATTCCATGAGCGACTGCAGGCAGCCCAAGATGCACTCGCAGATGCAGCCGATGAAGCTGCCTTCCTCACGCTGGCTTTCCGCGAGCGCGCGCAGAGCCTGGAGGATTGCGACCAGCAGCGAGCCAAAGCAGATCGAGCCGAACGAAGTCGTGGTCGCGCGCTTGAACGACGAGCCCGTCGCGCCAGCCGACTCTGAGTTGTACCAAAAAGTGGCGACCGTGCCCGAGACAGTAACGTGGCCGATGTTCTTGAATACCTGCAGTCCCCAGTAGAACGAGATGAGCATGAAGAAGTACGCGACGTAAGTGGTCCCCGACGCCTTGAAAAACTGCGACGTCGTGCTTGCACATTTGCGGCCGTTGCTGTAGAGCTTGCATGAGTCCGAGAGACACTGCGAGCTGATCGAGCAGGTCGCACCATCCTCCAGATAACCCGTCGAGCTCGCGTTCGAGTCCGTGCTCATGTTGTTCGCGACACCAAGGAGCGCGAGCGCCCACACAGCCACCCACACGATCTGCACAATCGTGCAGATGATTGCAATGAGGTACGTGGTCTTGTGCTTCGAGATCGCCTTCTCCGCGACCTTCAGGTTGGCCACCGCGAACGGGATGCGGTGCTGAACCGCACGGGCGTAGCACAAGTTGAGCAGCGCAATGATCGCGCCGATAATGCCGAGGAACAGGTTGCCGATGATAAAGCCGTACGCTGCCACCGCCACCGAGAGCGCGACGTTGAACCAGAGCACAAAGTTGATCATGAAGCGCGCCGCCGCAGTGATGAGCTTCACGAGCAGAAGCGCGAGAACCACGGCCACGACAGCCATGCCGACCGCGATCGCAATCACTTTCTTCGTGTCGTCCGCAGAGAGCGCGTTCGACGACGTTGATTTGTCGTCATTGTCGCTGAGCGAGTCAATTCCCCACACCACCTGAACAGTTCACACACAGATGCTCATGGTCAGCGTCTTCAAGGTTGGTTAAATGAGCACGATATATACCAGCTACCGTACCATCAGGCCAACGATCACAGCGACGTTGAGAATGAATACGATCGCGAACGGCCAGTCGCGGCATCCCGTCGACGTACTCGTCTCACTAGTTTCAATAACGCCACAGCAACCACAATCGTGTCAGTACCTCGGTTATACAAAATACACGTTCATTACGCTACTTCCACTCACGGCTTGATCGAGTTCACGCCCTGGATATGCGCGTCCGCTGGCTGTCCCATGTACCTGCACGATATACGATCCACACATACACATATAACTCATGTATTAGTACGCGTGTGGGCTTGTTGAAAGGCCAACAAAGGCCTGCCTTGCTTTGGGTCCGTACGCTTGCTGCGGGGCCGGTGGGTACAGTGGCTGGGCGGGCGGTGGGCCGTAGCCGTACGCGTACGCGCCTGGAGGAGGCGCCTGCGCGTACGCCTGCTGCGGTTGCTGGTAGTGGCCTTGCGGCGGCTGCTGGTTCTTGTACGGATCGTTGTCGTACATGCTGGCGCGTCTTCGTCTGTCGTCGTCTTCTTCCTTCTCGGACAAAATGCTGTCTGGTCACTTGGAGCACGACTCTTTTCTGGAAGAGAGAATGGAAAAAGTGGATTTTTACCGCATATTTGATGGATATTACCAAAATGGACGTGTAGCCACGTCGTTGCCATGTCGCAAGAGTACCGAATCAGGTTGTATAAAAACCTGTTTGCTGTAATTACAGATAGCGCGGTCAATAGTTTATTTTGATATATCCTTTATATATGTAGTACTCAATAATTAGGTTTAATGTAAAGTAGTGATATTTTATATTGTTTTGCATCAGTCTTTTTGTGCCTATATCCGGATACTTTTGTACCACACTGGTTCAGTTGTTTTATTGGCTGTGCATGGTGGTTGTTCTGCTTGCTGGATGCTCGCAGGCCAATTGACATGGGGGCAATACGTGAGACTCACATGTTGCGACGTGTCGCACGTGTTAGGCTCAATGGGTTCGCCTTCTCCCATGATTACAGCACATTACAAAATGAAAAAAAGTTCTTCATTCACTGATATCGCTTATCATCACTGCGCCACCCACGATCACGCTCAAGATCACACCCGAAATCGACAGAGTTCATGAATACGTGCATTAACATACAGACGTCCTGCGTTGAAGCAACAATGTTCGGGTAGTACCTGATTGTGATGGGTCTAAACCTGAGCCTGGCGCCAAGCATTCTCACAAGGTTGTTCAAGGCCCTGTTAGAGTGCACTTATTCAGTGATGGTTTGATAAGATCATGAGACAATTACAGCTAGCACTTTAATTGTAGCCCGTCGGAAGCTGCCTTTTGTTTTCAACACGGCAAGATGAATCAAGCACCCGCAACGTGCGCCGGACGTCGCCAGCAGGAGGAGAGGACCGCGAGGAGAAGCGCAGTAGCCAAAGAGGTAAGACGCTGCTCTAGTTCACGTGTGTGACGACTTCATAGCTAGTAAATTAACTGTAGCTTGCCAGACACTGCTTTTTAGACTTCAACGTGAAATCATTTGGTTTGAAAATCAGCGTGTGTATTGACCGTTCGGCTACCTGCATCTGTGGTGGCGCTCCTACTGCGCGCGACCAATGAGCTCGTATATGTGGTCGCGCTGCATCTGACGCTTTCTGATCTCCTGGGCATCCTTGAGCTCGATCTGCTTCTTGAGCTCGATCTGCTTCTTGAGCTGGTCGATCTTGGCGCGTTTGACTTCGGCCTCTCCCTGGGCCTCGCGGCGGACATCCTGACTCTGCAGCATCTTCGACTGCAACACGTGCTTGCAGTCATTAGCAGTATTTCGAGCTCGCGGGGTTCATCGCTGGCGCCGCAGTGGCGCTTCACCTCGCGCTCGCGCTGCTCTTGGCGCTTCTTAACCTTCTCTATCACGTGCGCGAGCTACTCGATCTGCTGTCGTTCGCGTCCGATGGCGTGACGCTCTGTCGCGTCATTGAACGTGCGCTCGACCGTGAGTTGCGCATGATGTGTGTGGCGTGCTTGGCGTCGTCGTCGCCCATCGACGAAGAGCTCGTGGCCCTCCTATATGGCAATCGAGCTAACCAGAAATTACAGTGTGCGCTCAAACAGTGGTCCTTGACTTGTTTAAGAATTGCTGATATAGAAAGAGCAGCTATCATACGTGGTTGCAAAATATAACATAAACCTATAAGGACGGGAGTAAAAATAGTTAAATGGTTTAAATAATTGTAAAAACCCGTTTTTATGTTTTTATCGCCATCACTGCTTCAGCCCTTAATTGGATTTTTTCTTCCTCTCATTATGGTTTCATTTGCAATGTGGCTCCATCTGTCCGCGAGGTTTCAAATCTGGCTCCATTCGTCAATTGCCAGGTGACACCTGATTTCCTTTGCCCACTGTATCGACTCGTTAAAGTACGAGGTGTTGCAATCCAGCTGTTTTCGAGTTGGGCCAAAACCAGAAACCAGGGTTTTGTTTTTCTCTTCCATTCAGCATTCGCAGGTCAAACTAAGCGTCGCCCCTGCCGTCCGTCCCTTCGCCCACTTGGTGTGTGTCAACGTGCTGCAGTAACACATCAGCCAGTGAACCACTGCGCATTTGTACAGCTGCTGCTGTCAGTACAATTGCGCTTCCCCCATCAGTAGCGTGTCACCACCGCTCTCTCTTTGCTATCGTCACGATGGCGCTGCTCATGCCGGACATCAACCTGCGGCGGAAGCGCAAGTACCTGGATGTACGTGACTCGGTTGTGACGTGCTTTGACTGTGCCCATCTGTGTGTGTGATTACTAAGTGTCACTGCTCTTCTGCCACTCACTGTAGCGCCACTGGCGGAAAGTACTGCGCGAAGACCACGACAAGATCTCGCTCAAGGGGCTCGTGCCAGTGAGCGTGATCTCTATCCCACGTAGCGACACATCTGCTCGTTCGCACATTATCGCGCGAAGCCGCGTGACGGAGCCTGTCGCAGACTTGGAGGACGTGAACGAGCCAGACGAAGAGCCGCCGATTGCGATCATCGTTAAGGAGGTGTTCATGGGCGGCGAGCCGCTGTCAATGAATTCGTACGTGAGCGCCAACCATTCAGGCAGTAGGCGTCGCTCAAAGCGAGCGGTGTCGCCGTCGCCAAAGCGCACAATTTTGACGCCGCACGAGTCCGTCGATACGGAGCTGCTCGAGAAAACGAAGAGCAGCTCGACACAAATCTCGTCATCGTCGACGACGAGTACAGTCAGCGCGCCACGGTCAGCTGGGAAGCCAAAGTCCAACTCGAAATACATCACACGCGTGAAAGGTGCGTCGTGCATGGCTGGTATTATGCGCATCTACCTCCACACTAACCGTGTTGGTATGGATGACTATTGAATGATGCGAATATGCTGTAGGCCAGACTCTTGGTACACTGATCTACCGCGTCCACGAGAACGAAGATAACATCATGGAGCTCGACTTTTCGTACCTTGCGCAGCGCAACAAACGCCTCGAGGCCCACGGAACCGACCTCGTGGCGCGTGCACTGTCAACCAACCGGACCGTCGTGAAGCTCGTGATCCGAGACCACGATATTGGCGACGTGGGCGTAGCGGCGATCGCGAATATGCTCCGCGTGAACTCGACGCTCGAGTACATGGACCTCTACGGCAACAACATCACTGACGAGGGCGCCGAGGCATTGGCGCAGGCACTCTACGGCCACGAGTCACTCACATACCTGTCGCTGTGGAGCAACCAGATCTCGAATCGCGGCGCGTTGGCGCTAGCAGAGGCGCTCAAATGCAACCAGGCTCTGAAATACCTGGGTCTTGTGCACAACCGCATCACAGAGAGCGGCGCGAGTGCACTACTGGAGGCGCTTGACGTGAACATCCATCTCGAGACACTTAACCTCGCGAAGAACCAACTTTCGGACGCCACAACGTACAAGATCCGGCTCGCGCTCGCAAGAAATCGGTACGAGACTTGCTTTTTGTCAGTTGATTATAGCTTTTTGTGTGCTCATTCACTGCGGTTGTTGAGAGTAGACTTGAGGCGCCGAAAATGATTTCAGAGATGGAGAAAGACGACAAGGAGGTGGCCAAACGGTTTGCGGAGATGCTGCTTGCGGCCGACTCCGGAAGCGAGTCGAGTGGCGTGCAGAGCTGCTCGGATGGGTATCTGAGCAACTCTGGTGTGGACCAGCTGGACCTCGACAGCGATGCAAGCGGCTACTGGGTGTGAAAGCGACGACCGAGGAAGGTTTGGTGTGAATGTACTTGATTGAAATAAATATGCTACTGTTGGCCCCTCTAGTTGTCTACGTCTGCTGATCTCACAGCGTGAAGAAGCTGTCTGTGAAGGCGTCGTCATCGTCGACGAATTCTTCATAGCACTTCAAGTCATAGTCGTTGATCCACGAGTATGCAGAAGGTTGTGCATGCTGGTGAGGCTGGTGGTCGCTCGAGAATCGGCCCCATACCCCTCCTTCCTCGTTCGTCTTGTGGAACATCAGCTGCTCCCAGTCCGACAGATCGTGCGAGGGGAGCGCGTCCTGGAACAGCAGTTCCTGAAGCGACTCGTCCCACCAATCACAGCTTCGGTGGTCCTCACTCTTGATGATCGGGAAAAATAACTTGAGTCGAAGATCGTCACGAATGGGTTGCAGGGACTTATGAGGCGGAGACTGGATGTGGCGCGCGCTGTAGTCTCCACCGCTGTACGCTGATATTGCGCTAAGGTCGATGCGCAGTGGCATCTCGTATTTAGCGGGCGCATTTCCATCACCAATCGCAGTATCCGTCGGGGTATCCTCGTCGCTTGGCAACTCGGCTTCCGTAAACGAGAGTCTGCTCCGTGCTGATGACTTCCATTTTTTGCTGCGGGATTGCTTCTTCTGCGCGATCAGTGTCTTGCTTTGCTTGAAACTGGTCGCCACGTGGAGCTTCTCATTTTGAAGGCGACTTGAGAGCTTCCGAGCAGAGACGTCGGCGATCCTCAAGGAGCTGGAGTCGTCAAAAATCATGTGGTTGAAGCGAACATGCTTCCTCGACGAGATCTTGTCGAGGTTATCTGCTTGATCGTCAAAAGTACCTGGTGCCACTGATATGAGGACCAGATTGCAGCTTGCGAGGACCGAGACAACGTCATACACACGGCGGTTGACGTCTGCGTATGCAGTCTCATTCGTGAAGTTGGGGTCACGATTCTTCTTGGCACCAACGAGACGGCTGCTGATTCCGGGGAGAGCCAGTGCTTGGGTGATGTCTTGTTGGAGTAGAAGACTGAGAAATGACGTTGTCGTCGTAGTCAAGCACGGCCACCGCTCAACCTCGGCCAGGTCTTCGCACATCTTGAGCAGCGCTGCATCAACTTCTTCAGCACTTGGAGTTCCAAGTCGTCGCTGGTTGAGTCTCTCTACCGTTTGATTCGCTTCTTGTTGAATTCTCCCAATATGCTGGATAGCAGCCTCTTTTCCGAAGTACAGAAAGCTCCCGCCTTTAGTGCCTGCTGCCTCATCACCTCGCACTCTTCTGATGACACCAATGCCTGTATTTACATGAATGGCACCGCTTAGCGATGAAAGTCGAGCGTGGGGCAAAAAAATTGAGTCCTTACCTTCCAGCACGTGCAAAACGTCGTAGATTCTTCGCTTTCGCGGCACTAAAGGGAAATTACTAGCTTTAGCTGGGTTTTCATAGAATATGATTACAGAATGGTGTGGAACTCACCTAGCATGTTGTAGACCTCGCTTGCTGGGATCACGATCGGGAACGCAGGGCGACACTCGATACTCGCAAGTGTTTGGGCAGTCTCGTGCTCTTTGAAAAACGTCAGGGTGATTCGAGTTCTGAGAGTTCAACGTGTCAATCTTTAGTTCGCATGATCAAAGGCTATCATAAATCAGTGAAAGTTACTCACATATCACCGAGGCTCTTCGCGTTTGTGATCATGTCCTGAATCATGCACCACGTGCTTTCCGGTAGACTGCTCTGTTGCTGGTTCGGCAACCGTTTGTGCTCGTCGTTGGGCTTGATGGCGCGCGGACGAGCCACATGGCGTCGAGTTCTCTTGCGAGGACTCTTGCGCACAGGCCACAATGACGGAAGCTGTTCGAACTTTTCAGCCACTTCACCAAGCTCCAGTTCCACAGGTAATATTGGCACCTGATGCCGCTGCTGGTGAGGCACAAGTTGCTGTCGACAACCATGGCTCAGCGTTAGCATCAAGTACACAACACAATGAAGAAATCAATCAGTAAATGACATGTCTCGTACCATGGAGAGCCTGAGCTCTGAGATGCGAGCCGGCTTCATCGAGTATGGTCGAGCAGGCGGCAGCTTTGCTTTCCTCGTCGTGCGCACCGCGTAGTTTCCTCGCAGCTTCATCATTGCAGCGCCGGCCATCGTCTTCTCGGAGGTTTGCTGCCGGGCACTCGCGTGCGGATCTGGGAGTGTGATGTGTGCTGTCGGTGGCAAATTCGCAAATGAGCAAACGAAATAGCGAATGGCGTCCACAATCAATGATGCCACGCACTTGGGTTTCCTTTGGAGTTGAAGACGCTCGTCGACCAGTACGGAGGAGCACTGTCACTTCACTGGTTGCCGCTGCTCGATCAAAGTATGCTGTTTGCCCGTACTGGTCCAATTCACCATCAAAGACAGCCAGTCACTTCAACTTGATCAAGTTGAAGTTGCCTTTTTTTGTCCACTGCAAGAATGACCCTCTACGAGTCCGATGGATGATGCCACGCCTCTGATCGATACCCAAATGAAGAAACACGGCTGTTTTCCTTTTTGAGATGGATGGATACCGTCACCCTGTCTCTCTTCACTCAGCAAGCACAGTATCAGTGGCAGACGTATAGTATGCATTAAAAAAAACTGGCTACACTGGACCTTTTCTGCGTGTGTTGCTTTCCTTTCGTCTACAATGCAGCCATGTTGGCGAGCGATTACGATACACAATGACATGTACGGCGATGCGTGACATGTCAAAAAGAGCCTTTGCATCCAGCAGCCAGGCGCACGCCAGCAGCCCTGGATACTTCGTCTGCAAGTTGAAGCGAGAGGGGATAACAATGGATAGATCCTACAAATCTGGCCACGGAGTGTGTTGAAGTCAAGAGAAAGGGCGCGCGAGAGGTGGTGGTGAGTGAGATCAGCTGCGTTGCCTCAGAAATAGCCACACAAAGCGATCTAATTTTAGCATCAGGATGAAGTTGCACATGTAGGAATAGCGTCATGTTATGAAACCTCTCCATGGAAGCGCCTCGCATACCATCAGGAGCATTTGATCACCACAGGCAGAGCAGAGTAGCGCTACGTACGTGTCACATTAGCAACGCCAGCTGTAGATCTTCTCTGTGTGTAAAGCACACGCCAAGCGTCATGACAGGACCGATGGCGTTGCCGCGACAGGCCAAGAGCGAGTACCGCCTCGTGCACCTCAACGACACGCAGAAGAACGCGGAGCTGGGCTACTGCGACAACTTCATCGTCACGTCCAAGTACACGCTCGTGTCGTTCGTGCCAAAGTTCCTCTTCGAGACGTTCCGCAAGCTCGCCAACCTCTACTTCCTCGCGATCTGCATCCTGCAGTGCATCCCGATGATCAGCAACACAAACGGCCAGCCGTCGACGCTGCCGCCGCTCGCGTTTATCATCTTCGTCGACGCTGTTTTCGCCGTGCTCGAAGACCACAAGCGCCACCTCGCGGACAGCGTCGCCAACTCGCGCCCGACCAACGTCTTTGACGCCGCAAGCAAGAAGTTCGTCTCCAAGCAGTGGGCCAATGTCGTCGTAGGGGACGTCATCCGCCTCAACAACCGCGACCTCGTGCCGGCTGACATCCTCGTGATCGCCGTGAGCGAGCTGCCGGACACCCCACCCTCAGGCATCTGCTATGTCGAGACCAAGTCGCTCGACGGCGAGACCAACATGAAAGTGCGCTCGGCTATGGAGTGCACACTGACTGAAATGGGATCGCTCGAGAATTTGGTCGGGTTGAAAGGTGTGATCCGCTGTGAGCAGCCTAACAACGCGATCAACAGCTTTCAGGGCGTACTTGAGATCAGTGGCAAAGCCAAACAGTCGATCCCGTACGAGAACATCATCTTGCGCGGGTGCATCATCCGCAACACCGACTGGGTGCACGGCGTTGTCTTCAACACGGGCAAGGACACCAAAATCATGATGAGCAACTCGGCACCACCGTCCAAGATGAGCACGATGGACCAGTCCATCAACCAGTACATCGTCGCGCTGCTGGTGATTCTTGTCGTATTCAGCGCTGTGGGCGCCTCGGGCGCTGTGATCTGGAAAGCTGCGAGTGGCAAGCCGTGGTACCTGGCGCTCGACGACTCGGGGAACAGCGCAGGAGTGGACTGGATCATCATGCTGTTCTACTACATGCTGCTCATGTACCAGTTCGTTCCCATCTCGCTCTGCGTGTCCATGAGCATGGTCAAGTACCTTCAGGCGCAGTTCATCCAGTGGGACAAGCAGATCTACCACGATAAGACTAACACGCCGACGCTTGTGCGCTCCATGTCACTCAATGAAGAGCTCGGGCAGATCTCCTACGTCTTCTCGGACAAGACCGGCACGCTCACATGCAACGTGATGGAGTTCCGGAAATGCTCGATCGGCGGAGTCTCTTACGGCAAAGGCACGACAGAGATCGGTCTGGCAGCGCTCAAGCGAACAGGCAAGCCGCTCCCAGTCATGAACCCGGAGCAGTCTGGGAAAACGGTCCCGTACGTCAACTTTGACGGACCCGAGCTCCTCAACGACCTCAAGGGAAATTCAGGCTCGTCCCAGAAGCGCCGAATCGACGCCTTTTTCACGCATTTGGCCGTCTGCCACACGGTGATCCCTGAGCGCCACGAAAATTCAACTGAGGTCACTCTCTCCGCGTCTTCTCCAGACGAGCAAGCGCTGGTCGCTGGTGCGGGTTTCTTCGGATTTGAGTTCATGAACCGCTCGCCTGGAGTCGCACACGTCAAGATCCACGGGGTCAACCACCAATTCGAGCTGCTCGACGTCCTGGAGTTCAACAGCACCCGCAAGCGCATGACTACGATCTTGCGCCATCCGGATGGGAGGATTTGTCTATACACGAAAGGCGCCGACGCGATCATCTTTGCGCGGATGGCCAAGGGCGAAGACAGTGATTCTGGCCAGCTGCTGGAGATCACGCGGCGGCACATCGATGCATACGCTGAAGAAGGCCTCCGCACACTCACGATCGCGATTCGTGAGCTCGAGCCAGAGTACTACGAGCAGTGGGCTCACCGCTTCCACGAGGCGCAAAACAACTTGGCCGAGATCGACAAGCGCAAGAAGGACTTGCCGAACGCCATCGATGACTGTATGGACGAGATCGAAAGCGAGCTGGAGCTGCTCGGCGCGACTGCAATCGAGGATAAGCTGCAAAGTGGCGTCCCCGATACGATCGCGAATCTCGCGTGCGCTGGCATCAAGATCTGGGTGCTCACGGGCGACAAGGAGGAGACTGCCGTGAACATAGGTTTTGCCTGCCAGCTGTTAACGAATGACATGACTGTGCTCGTCATCAGCGCCAAGCATTTTCCAAATGCCGACCAAGTCGAGAGCGAACTCACAACGCAGATCTCCGCGCGCAGTGCCGATGTACGACGGTATCTCGAGTCCCCCGTGAACAGCCGTGGCGAACTCAAGAGCATTGCCCTGGTGATCGACGGCGAGACGCTCATCCACGCTCTCACGGGCATGTGTCGCCCTCTTCTGGCCGAGTTCTCGCAGTATTGCAAGGCTGTGATTGCGTGCCGTGTATCTCCGGCACAGAAGGCACAAATGGTCGCCATCATCAAGGAATACGTCCCGGGGGTTCGCACACTGGCGATCGGCGATGGTGCGAATGATGTGTCCATGATCCAAGAAGCGCACGTTGGCGTGGGCATATCAGGCCAAGAGGGCATGCAGGCAGTCAACTCGAGCGACTACGCCATCGCCCAGTTCCGCTTCCTCGAGCGCCTGCTGCTGGTGCATGGCCGCTGGAACTACCGCCGGATGTCACAGCTCGTGGTGTACATGTTCTACAAGAACATCCTCTTTACGGCCGCGCAGTACTGGTACACGCTCATGTGCGGCTTCTCCGGCCAAAAGTTCTTTCTTGAGACGGGCGTGCAGCTCTACAACATCTGTATGACGTCCATCCCGATCGTCGCGCTTTCGATCCTCGACCAGGACGTGGGTGACGATCTCGCCATGAAGTTCCCAAAGCTCTACTACGTTGGGCCACGCGACGAGGATCTAAACCGAGGCATCTTCTCACTTTGGGTACTGGGAGCGATCGTCGAGTCTGTGGTCATCACGCTCGTCGTCGTAAACGGCGTCGACAATGCCAGCTTCAACGGTGGTAGCAGTTCAATGTGGCTTAACGGCAACATCATCTTCACGATGGTCGTGCTGGTCGCGAACGTGAAGCTCATGCTCTTCCAGAATAGCTTCCACTTCTTTAACCACGCGGTCTACTGGGGATCATTCATCATATGGCTGCTTGTGGCGTTCGTCGCGGGCCAGATGACGCAGCTCTCCGACCTCGCGTGGGAGAAGATGCTTGAGCAGACTTTCAAGACCAACGCGTTCTGGCCACTCATGCTCTTCACGCCCATCGCCGCACTCTCGTATGTGTACCTGTTCAACGGCTTGAAGCTCACCTTTGCGCCCGAGTACTGGCAGCTGGCGAAAGAAGTGATCAAGTTCGACCTCGACAAGCAGCTCCTGCAGTGGGACGACAACACGAACGCGTCGGTGCCCGTACCAGTGAAGTCCCACCACCTTCGGGCCAAGGGACGAATCGGTCTCGTCGTACCGACCAACGGCAAGATTTTGCATATACGAAGCATGCTCCAGCAGCCACACCACGGCTTTGCGTTCTCCATGGACTCGCACGCGCACGCAGAAGAGGCTCACATGACTATGACGGGCACGTCGATGCGCTCTATGCGCGAGTCGTGAGCCTTTACAGCTTGGTAGGCCATCAACCAAGCCATCATCACTCAGTTTTGCTCAGAACAGCAGCACGATGGCCACGTCCATCTGGTCGTTGCCAAACTCGATATACAGACACGATATCAACGAACATTCCAACGCATTCTGGATCAGTCACCCAGTTTTACCGAATGGCTTCAACTTCAGCTTCAGCTTGAAGGTATTGATCCTGGCCAAGTCTTCATTATTTCTTGTATAAAGTCTGCGGCCTTTTAGTCGCCCTTCATTCTGCTTCTTCATCCGCATCCTCGCCACCAGAAGAGCTCTCCGCCTAGAAAAACTCCAGCTTGCACAGCTTGATCACCAAGTGAAGTCGGTTGGGGAGGTGGAGCTGCGAGAGGCGCAGGAATTCACTGAGCGTGTCGATGGAGGTCACGACCTCTTCGTTAAAAAGGCAACCACACTGCTCGCGGGTCGGAGCATCGCTGTCAGTCTCCCTATGCATATTCTCATATTCACAGCTCTGACTGGGAGCCTCGTGCATGGGGCTAGCCACCTGCGGTGGCACCACGAAGGTTACAGACATCTGAGCCGCTTGGCGAGTGGCCATGGTGGTAATAGAGATTCGCGTGCAGGTCTCCACCGAGTCGGTGCTACTTGATTCGTCATCGCTCGCGTCCGTGTTGCTTGGGAAATGTGGAGAGCGCAGCATGGGCGCTTCCGAGCGCTTCACCTTCAGCTTTTTGCGCTTTCGCGTGGTCATCTCTGGGCGCTCCACCACTGCTCTTGGTATCTGCACAGCACACACACTACCAGGTTGGCTCTTCAGTGCTATCTATCCACATCGTCCTTACCGAGCTAGTTGCTCACAAACGGTCATATTCGGTTGTGACTTGCTCGCTCTCTGGGTCGCCCATGATGAGAACTGACTGATCTCTGGACGACTGCAACGCTCTTAGAGCTGGGGCTTTCATGGAAACCGCTCGCCGCGTCGTACGGAACGCCACTGTTGGATTAAGGTTTGACTGATAAATAGATAACTTACATCAACTGCGTCGACGAAAATGCGATAGGTAATGATCTGGAAGACGGCACTTGTGTAGCGGACGCGACGTCAGGCGGCTACGCGGGCCCCGAGGTTCTTTCGACGCGCGCGGTTCGCTGCGACGATCTCGAGTCGCTTCGGGTCGTTCTCGTAGTCGAAGAGTCTGGATTTGATGCGGTCGAGGCGGATCTCAGCATTCTGGGTCGGAGTAAACGCCGATGGCGGCGTTGGAGGTCTCGCGAGGCTCTCACGGGTTCGCATTCCACCAACCGTAGCTCTCGAGTTGATTGGGGTTGGATGGTACGCGATGGGAGTGAACTGGGATTTTGGCTGAGCTGGCAGAACAGTCACACTGTCAGAGCTCACGAACGATGTGGGCGCTTTCGTGCCAATGAACCGTGCAGAGGGAGCGATGACGGTCGATCGCCGCTTGGTCATAACCGTTGTTCCACTTTGAGCTGCTGCCATCGCATGGGGCTTGACATTGCTGACGGAGTGACGTCGATACGATTTTCTGGGCTGCGTTGGTTTGCTAGGACTGGGAGAGTTGGCAGCAGCAAACCGGCGGCAGACCTCTTGCTTCACGGGACTACGCGGAACGCTGGGCTCGCAGTGCGTACGGTGCTTGGCTGTTGGAGTATCAGCACTGGTAGGCCGACTCGTTTCCAATCCACCTGAGACAGCTACAGGGAGAGACTTGATCGATTTGGCAACAGCGTGGATCATTTTCGAGCCTCTCAGGATTGGGATTCGTGAAGGCAAAAGCGCACGTGGCATCTTTGGACGCGACTCGTGCTGATCCTGCTTTACCTGAGCCGGTTCATCTGCCAAGCTTGTTGGAGCAGGAGGGAGAGCTAGATAAGTGGCGAGCCCTTCTTCTGGTGTTGGTGCGACCCAGTCAATCGCTTGGGCGATCTCGGCTTTTGGGGAAGGTGGCGGTGGAAGAGTGAGAGCCACAGGCGCTGCTACTGGTTCAAGCGACGCAGAGTCACACAGCTGGTCGGACGTTGGCTTGGACGGCTGCAATTCTTCTTCTGGTTCTTCATCTGGTTCTTCTTCGGAATGTGCCTCAGATTCGGCTTCTGCTGGATGACGGTGATGCGTACGATACTCGAGCTCGTAGTACAGGCTCGCTTCGGATGCGGGGTCGTCAAAGGACGAGTCCGACATGAACGACGACGAGAGCGAGTGGATCGACGCGGTCTCGTCGCACGTCGACAGCTCTTCCTCTTCGTAATCGTCTTCATCTGCATCCGCGCCTTCCTCTACCCACATTCGCTCACCCTGCGGCTCGATTGGTTCCTCATCGGCCACGAGCGTTGGCTCAAGAGGGCGACTGCGCGTTGACCGCGTGTACGCCGCCCGCGGGAAGTCCGGAAGGCTCCGCGCCATGCCGTTGAACAGCGCAATGAGCTCTTCCACGCTCCCATCCACCACCACCTCCGGCGCGTCACGCGCCCCAGCAGCGACGGAGCTCTTCGTGCTGCGCTGCGCGGCTTCAAAGCGCTCCACCAGGGCGCCGACGCGCTTTTTGCCCGCCATTGCGCGCCACCGACCAGCAGGTAAAGCAATCAGCGGATCCTGCGACTGATAGACAGACACACGCATAGCCACTCAGTTGGAGCTCCTCGTAGAAGGGCGCCACATACACATGGCTTGACAAGGGCGGACTCACCTGTGCGGCGTGCGTGCGGTGGGGGGCGGACGTTTGAAATTTAAAGCCTCACTCACATGCGCCACGCCAGCATCAGTCATCATTATCCCTCGTAAAAATAGGCAAACGGCAGATTAGCCTAGTGGTGTTGAGAATCGTGATTTGGCAGATTAGGTGCCTATATTAAAATTCGATATAAAAACATCCGACTTGTGGGTAGCAATATTCGTGCATTGGAATACAATGTGGTACATTTTTTTACCACTTTTCCGAAAAATTGGCCTAGTGGCTCTAAGTCAATTTTTAGGGGAAATGGACAGGGTAACATTTTACATAGTGGAGCCAAGTCTAACAGTCTTGCGGTCTATCCGAATAAGTGACCATATAGGGGTAGACCACCATCCTTTTAGACTTGGCTAGAGTATTGAAAAAGCTGCCTGCTCCAGTGGCTCGGAATTAAAAGAGAAGAGCCTAGTATAAACAATTTATGCTAGGTAAAGAGGTCATCTGCTATCCTAAATTTCATCAATTCGTGTAAAAGAGCGAGCGGTTTTGGGGCTTGAAGCATTATTTCTGCATCGCCACGGACGAAGAAGAAGCCGAGCCAGCAGCTACACACGAGAGAACATGTCGTCGGACGCCAAGGCCGCTGAGTACCTGGCGCAGGGCCAAAAGGTGCTCAAGAAGACCTCGTTCTTCTCATTTGGCGGCGGCTCGCAGAAGTTCGAGGACGCGAGCGACCTCTTTGAAAAAGCGGGCAACCAGTTCAAAATCTCCCGCAAATGTAAGCGCGTCGCGTCTATGAGTGTGCGTGTGGTCGCGTGTGATACTAATGATTCGATGCTGTCGGTGGTGGTGCTTGTATGGTAAATGTACAGGGCAGGAGGCTGCGGACGCGTACGTGAAATGCGCCGACTGTCAGGTACACAGCTTGCTGCGCAGTGTCGCGAATGGTAGCGTCGTTACAACCGGAGACTTACATGTGAGGGGGGAATAATATGTTTTATATGTACAGATGAAGCTGAAGGAGAGCTCGCGAGCGGCGCAGTTCTACCAGCAGGCGGCTGATGCGCTGGCCAAGGTCAACCCAACAGGTGCGTTGCATTCTTTGTATGGCCTAGTGACGTGTCAATCTTCTGATTTGACGAACCACTCTGTGTATCACTGTTGTTAGATGCGGTGGAGTACTTCCGCACGGCGATCTCGATGCTCTGCGACGCTGGGCGCTTCTCGAACGCGGCCAAGCTGCAGAAGCAGATCGCCGAGATCTACGAGGGCCAGGACAACAAAGAGGAGGCACTGGAGAACTACCGCCAGGCGGCCGACTACTTTAGTGGCGAGAACCAGGCGTCTTCCGCGAACAACATGCTGCTCAAGGTCGCGCAGTTCTCGGCGCAGCTTGAGCGGTGCGTCGCTGTCGTGTATTGGCTCGTATCCTATCTATATCCTGGCTCACAAATGTATGATTGCGTGTCAACAGATACGACGCGGCGCTGGAGATCTACGAGAGCATTGCGCGCGCGTCGATGGAGTCCAACCTGCTCAAGTTCAACGCGAAAAACCACCTGCTGAACGCCGGCATCTGCGCGCTCGCGACCAAGGACCTCGTGCTCGTGCAGATGAAACTGAACGAGTTCCAGGAGATCGACTACACGTTCGGCGACAGCCGGGAAGGCCGGTTCCTCCAGGCCATGGTCCAGAGCTTTGAGAGCTTCAACGGCGACGCCTTCGCGGACGCCGTGTACCAGTTTGATACGATCTCGAAGGTCGAGCCGTGGAAGATCTCGATCCTGCTCAAGGTCAAGGAGAGCATCATGGGCGAGGTCGACGCAGCCCAGGACCTTACCTAAGCCAGGAGGTTTTTTTTTCTTTTGCTCCTCGCTCGCGGCTGCCATCACAGGCGATCGACAGTGTTGGAGAATTCAATTGTTTTTTACATGGCATGGTTTCTTTTCCAGTTTGTTTGTTGAGCCTGTATGACTGGAAAACGTTGTGGTTTCTTATTATGTTACAGTTAGTCGTCGTCGTCGTCGCCGATGATGCTCTTCTTCTCGGAGAACTTGACCGACGGCGACGCGAGCGGGCCCTGCAGGTAGAAGAAGTACTTTTGGTATGCTGGCGTGAGCGGTCCGTCCCCGTGTTCGTCCTTTGCGTTGCCACCGGACTCGCTCTTCTTCTCCCTGACCGCGTCGCGCTTGAGGCCAGGATAGCACTCGCCATTCATCAGCGCTATTCGCTCTTGTTCCTATTGTCAGGCAGCACAAGACCACACAGTTAACCCACGGCACTTGCTCGACTTGGGCCAGCACACTTACCATGAGCCGCTGGTTGTGCACAAACCACTCTGGTAGTTGCTGGGGTAGCGTCACCAGGTCGACGTCGAAGAGCTCAATAAATTGCTCGTTCTCGAAGCGCGTCTTGATGCTGCTCGCCAGGTTGCGGTACTGTACACGTTCACAGTCAGCGGCCATGACCTCAAAGCGCTTCCACATGACCCATACGCATACAACACACCTTGTCGATCGTTGCCGTCAAGCTCCAGTTCTGCAATCGGCGCAGGCAGCCGATGATCGTCCCCGCAAAGTGCACGCCCGTCCTGACAACGAACACCGTTCATTAAAGAGCTACGTGCATAACATACACACACACACACACAGACGTACTTGCACATAACCATGATCGGGTGGCGACGCTGGTCGAGGATGTGCTCGATCGCCTCCTTCGCCATGCCCTCGGAAATGCCTTTCCACGACGAGCTCCGGTACTTGAGCCCCAGGTGAATCTACATAGCACCATCTTTAGTCAACCAGTCACAGTTGTATACAGCCACCAGCAGTAAGCCATTAGCTACAACGCACCACGTGGATGTCCTTCTCCTTGAAAAAGTCCACGAGCTCGCGCGTGAGGTCGTCGTAGGAGAGGTACACGACCGTGTTGAGCTGCAACGTCGCGAGGAACGGGAAGGACGATGCGTCGCACTTGTTGGAGCGGTACACCTGGTCCTCCACGATCTCGAAGAAGAGCGGCGGGTTGTAGGACGGCAGCGTGCCGTAGCTGGGTGCTGCTGGCGCTGCTGCAGCGACAGCGAGCGCCTCGCCCGTGGGCAGCACGAGCGACGCGAGACCACTTGCCATGGTCGAGTGGAATCTTTTCGCCTGTTGCTCAATATTTTACGCGGGCGCTATGAGTTGACCTCGTATAATAATTTTTAAAGATCAAAATCCTTTTATAACTGCTCAAAGGATTTATGTGCAAGTCAAATGCTGTTGGAAATAAATCAGGTTGACAGTACCGGATATAAACAGGTATTTAAACATTTGATTTCTCCCTCTCGTTTCACGCAGCCATAAAGCAATTGACCGCCCGGCAGGCACCGCACTCGACTGTCTACGACCGCTCGCCGTCCGCAGGAGAAGGACCATGGCGCGCAAGAAGAGCAAGAGCGGCAAGAAGAGCCGCGGCGGTGGCGTCACGAGCAGTGGCGACGTCATCAAGCCGCCGGCGTCCACGCCGTCGTCGTCGCGGCCGGACTCGCCCTCGTCCGACTCGAACGGGAAGGACGTCGACGTTCACAAGCAGAGCGTAGAGGGCATCATTATTGAGAAGGCGCCGCAGGACCACGAGGAGCTTTTCAACGTGGCGTCGCCTGTGAAGCCGACGGGCTGCTGTTCGGACAGGGCGGAGGACGCCAGCGGCGGTGACGCGTGCTGCGCGCCAGACGCGCCTGCTTCGAACGGCGCTGTCGACGTCGTGGTCCTCAGCACCGAGACGTCGCAGTCTGTGTCGTCGTGTTCGAGTACCAAGAAGAAGACGGCGGAGGAGAACGGAACGAGCTCGGGATCTTGCTGCTCGAGTGGGAAGGACACGGCTGCTGAGCTGGCGGCGACTGCTGTTGTCGTTCCTGAGCTAAAGGCCAAGAGCTCGTGCTGCAGCACTGCTGCGCCGCCTGTGATGGTGGAGATACCAGTAGTGTCGAATGGCGGCGGATGCTGCTCGTCCAAGTCTGCTGAGCCAGCACAAGACTCGTGCTGCGCGCCGAAGAAAAACTCTCCAGCCAAGACCAGCGGCTGCTGCTCGTCCAAGCTGAGCGAAGCTCCCGTCGCTCCCAAGAGCTGTAGCTCCAATGGACAAGCGGACTCGTGCTGCTCTTCTGCGCCCGTGATGATCAAGAACAAAAAGCTCGAACGCCAGCCGTCCAACAGCCACCCTGATCGTGTGCGCGAGCGGCTTTTTGACCGCATGACTGAGTTCAAGAACGAGCGCGGCGTGAGCATGGCCCCGCTCAAGAGCGCCCCCGCGCCGCGCAAGAACGTAGCGTTCAACAACAAGCCTGTGGACGGCTCAACGACCCCCACTTTGCGGTTATCGATCGGCGGGATGACCTGCAGCGGCTGCTGCACGCGCATCGAGAGGTTCATGGAGCGCCGGCCAGGCATCCTGGATGTGAACGTGAGTCTGCTCACGAGCCGCGGTGTGTTTGCGTACGACGCCAGTGAAGTCTCCGCCCAGGCGATCGAGGATATGGTCGTAAGTCTCGGGTTCACTGCGGGCGTCATGCCGAACGAGTCGTACGTGTGCGTTGTGCTGCACATCGGCTACGAGAGCCCCGAGCGTGTCCGCGACGTGCTCTTGAAGATGCCTGGTGTCATGGCCACGAAGGAGACCGAGGACGTGTCGCCATCGTCACCAGCAACAAAGTCCATGGGCAGCCAGCGAGCTGTCGTCATCGAGTATGACCCGGAAGTGACGGGTGCACGCAAGATCGTACGCCACTTGTCGAGCGTGCTTGGGCTCCAGGTGTACGCATCAAGCCCGCGGCCGCTGGCCGTGCAGAACGAAGAGGCCGAGGCCGTCAAGTTCCGCAACTACCTGCTTGCAAGCTTCATTTTGGCGCTGCCAATTGTGCTCTTGGAGTACCTTCTGCCGCTGTTTATCTCCGGCACGAACCCTGTCGAGAGCGAGCTCGTCACGGGACTGAGCTACAAGGACGCGATCGGGGTCTTGTGCGCGACGCCGATCGTGTTCATCGTCGCGTATCCAATCCACGAGAGCGCGTTTCTGGCGATGCGCTACGGCTCACGCGTGACCATGGACGTGCTCATCTCGCTCAGCTCGATTGCGGCCTACACGTTCTCGCTCGTGACGGTGGCCATGGGCGTTTTTGCCGTGAACCCGGAGGGCCGCTCGGAAACGTTCTTTGAAGTCACGGCGCTGCTCGTGACGCTCATCCTCGTCGGGCGGTACATTGAGAAGATCGTTAAGGCCAAGGCGTCCAACAGCGTTGACGCGCTCTTGCGCATCCAGGCCAAGACTGCGATCCTGCTGGAGAGCAACTCGGGGACTGTGAACGCCAGCAGGAGCATGGACAAGTCGCTCAAGGAGTCGTACATTGACGTGATCCTCGTCGAGCGTGATGATCTGCTCAAGGTGCTGCCGGGCACGCGCATCCCCACAGACGGCGTCGTGGTCGAGGGCGCGAGCACGGTGGACGAGTCCATGGTCACCGGCGAGTCCCGGAAAGTGGCCAAGGAGCCCGGATCCATTGTCATTGGCGGCACGATCAACTCGCACGGCGTGCTCGTCATGCGCGTGACGCACACGATCACCGAGTCCATGCTCGCACGCATCGTGAACCTCGTCGACGAGGCGCAGTCATCTAAGTGCGTGAGCCAGAGCGTGGCCGACGTTGTCGCGTCCTACTTCACGACGTTCATCATCTCGATCTCGGTCATCATGTTCTTTGTCTGGTACCACTTGGCAAAGATCGGCGAAGTCGGGACCCACGGCTGGGCGCCTTTCCCGTTTGCGCTGCGCTTTGCGATCACGATCCTCGTGATCAGCTGTCCATGCGCGATCAGTCTCGCGGTGCCCACTGCGATCATGGTTGCGACAACGATCGGGTCCCAATTTGGCGTGCTCTTCAAAGGCGGCTTTGCCATTGAGGCCCTCGAGAAAGTGGACGTGGTTATGTTTGACAAGACGGGGACGCTCACGAACGGCACACTCGCCGTGGTGGACACGGCGCTGCCTTCCAGTAGTGACAGCCCCATGAGTATCAGACAGTTGTGGAGCTACATTGCCGCGGCGGAGAAGAACAGCGAGCATGCGATCGCGAGAGGGCTCGTCGCGTATGCGTACTCAATTAACGCCCCCAAGGTCGCAGCTGCCAAGTTTGACTCGGTCCCAGGCTGTGGTGTCAAGGCGGTTGTGAGCGGGAACAACGTGAGCGTGGGCTCGCTCAAGTGGATGCAAGACGTGCTCAAGGTCTCAGTTCCTGTGGACCTGCACATGGCCAACAGCAAGTTCCAGCAGCGCGGATGCGTCGTTATCTGCGTTGCTGTCAACGGCGAACTGGTGAGCGTTGTCGCTCTTCGCGACACGCCGCGGCCTGAGGCGCGACTCGTAATCGAGCAGCTCAAGCGCCAGAAGATACAGACGTGGATCGTCACGGGCGACCAGCGCGAGACCGCACTGTCTATCGCCGAGATGCTCGGCATCCCTGAGTTCCTGGTCATCGCGGACGCTTTGCCGCACCAAAAAGTCGACAAGGTGCGTCTGCTGCAGAGTATTGGCAAGAATGTGGCGTTCGTGGGCGACGGCGTGAACGACGGGCCGGCGCTAGCCATGGCGAACGTGGGCATCGCCGTGGGCGCTGGCACGGACGTGGCGCTCGAGTCCGCCGACCTGGTGCTCGTGAAGGATGATCTGCGCGACCTGCTGAACGCGATCGACCTCTCGCGGGCAACCAACAGGATGATCAGGTGGAATTTCTCGTGGGCGTTCATGTACAACGCGCTCATGATGCCGCTGGCATGCGGGGCGCTGTACCCGTTCTTTGGGATTTCCATCCCGCCAGCGCTCGCGGGCCTCTCGGAGCTGCTCTCGTCGGTGCCCGTGATCCTGTTCTCACTGCTGCTCAACTTCTGGCGACCACCGTACAAGAGCAATGACGACATGGAGCCGGAGGAGGCGTTCGTGGTCATCCATGTCGACACAACCGACGCGAACGAGAAGACACCGCTGCTGGACTGGAAGGCGTAAGTGCGGACGGAAGGCCTCCTTATCTACTACCAACCGCCAGACGAACTTTAGGTGATGTGCTCGAAATTGGTTTACTTTTTTTTTAATGAAATTGGTTTTCTTTTTTATGACATTGGTTTCCGCTAATCTACAGGATTTAGCCAGCTCCGGTATGTCGTCACGAGCTCACCTAGGAAGCTTTCTCATAGTGTTGAGGTGTCTTGCTGTTATTAGTGCCTTATAGAGTCGCATACGCTAGAAACGTGGCCCGGACTGTCGCGGCATTAATCGACGGATTCGCCCCCGAGCTACCCGTGATCGCATCAAAGCGTCGACAGAGCTCCTGAACATCCAGGTCGTGCTCAGCAACTCCATTCGCACCGTTGCCTCGTACTGCTCGTACGCCTTTGACTGCTGTCCCACAGGACGCGTTGCTGGGCGTGATGGCGGCCTTGAGCATCTCGCTCAGTCGACAGTCGAGCGCAAATGCATCTTTCCTGGCCTGGACGCTGCGTTTCACTGGCTCGGGGAGCGACTTCGCGCGCGACTTCAAGGTCAGCGCCAAGTAGAAGCACGCTGAGGCGCCCACACTCGCCTGGACAAACTTTGGGCGCTCGCTGCCCAGCAGCAGCAGCGATTCGTTGAGCACAGCCGAGAGCTCCTGTTCCAGTTTGCCCGGGAAGTTCTTGGACAACGTGGTCGAGAGCTGCGGTGGGAGCTTCACAGGCAACTTCTGGGTTGCGTATAGAGCTGGCTCAGTGAGGAACCTGCGGCGCATGTCCTCCGAGGCGAAGAAGTAAACTTTGTGCAAATACGAAGCACGGTAGAAGACCTGGCCTTTGACAATCGAGCTCCAATCCTTGGCGCCCTTGCCGAGCTTGAAGGTTACGGGACAGTAGCCTTTGAGCTCCGGGAACTCGCAGTCGGCCACGGAGATGAGACTCAGGAGCGACGGGTCCAGCGGAACCTTCGCAGTAAGACTCTGAGCCTCGTCTTGCTGGTCCGGACCCAGAAACTCCATCGGACTCGAGATGAATCGCTGGAGGTTCTGCGCATTTGATAGCCAAATGTACTTTTCTTGAAATTGGACGCAACACTGTCGATCAGATGCCCAAGAGCTACTGTATCGCGAATAGCTCAATTCGACTGGACAAAACCGCTGAAACACTGGATAGCTTTGGGAGTTTAACGTTCCTAAACGCTTCACGACTCCATTGAGGCGAGCAGGTCGACCAGCGACAAGCTCTTTCCGGTACGCACGCATCCTGAGAATGTGGGCATCGAGTCGTTCGTGAGCCTGGGCGAGTGCATTCCAGAGCGACGTTTGTGTGGCGTCAATCTGCCGTACGTGGAAGCTGCCGTACTGCGTGGTCCAGAACGCCAGCAGATCGAGTCGCTGTCGCTGCCAGACTGAAAACTGCTGAATGAGCAGGTCTCTCGCAGCATTGAACTCCATGCGCTGGATCTGCTGGTACTCTTGAGCTGTTCGTTCCTGTGTATCCTCTGGAGAACCAGTAGATCTCAAGATCAGCTTCTTGCGGCGATCCCAAATGACCTGGATGCTGCCGTCGAGGATGAATAGCAGTCCTGGATCGATTGAAGTGTTGGTCTTGAACCGTTCGAGGTCATCTTGGGTCTGTAGGAAATCGTCGAGCACCCAGCCGTTGAGCTGACACTGCGAGGACTGGAGGCGCATCATCATGGCTTCGTCCACCGTACTCGCGTCTGGGTTCGCTCCCGCGTTCTCCGAGGCCCGCAGGCGCTTGCTGAGAGATGTGTCGCCATGGCACTGCAATACCCAGTCGATCGCATGCTTGGGAGAGACGTACACGAGCTTGTATTTGGCCGCAAGCTTGTGAGCAAATCTGGTTTTCCCTACGAACGGCGCGCCTGTGATAACGCATGTCGGGTGGTGAGCTGGAGCCATCGAGACGGTTGAGTCGCGGATGTACTGGGACGGATTCGACAGGAACGCTGTCATGGTGTCCTTGTCGCGTGGGAAATAGAGGCGGCCTCGATACTGAACAGCAGGTGTAACGTTGTCTCCCAGGGCTTCTTCACCGGTCACAGGACATAAGGTGCCGTGCTTGCCCACGATTAGCTCGCCCGTTGCAAGAGCACTGCTGATAACAGTTGGCTCGGGTATGACTTCAGTAGAGTCAAAGAGCGCGCTCTTGCGTCTCATTAGCGCGTCAAGCTCGGCTGCGATCTTGCTCACGCTCTGACGGAACGATCCCGACACGTCGACTGGGGCATTCGTTGTGATTGTAACGCCACGCGCTCGCAATATATCAACAGCGACAGTGAAAAGCTCTTGGTCCGCCTGAAGCTGCTCCTGCAGGCGCTGGGTCTCTTCAACCTCGGCTTCTTCCAGGTTGAACTCGGGCTCTTCATCTTCATCTGGTGCTGGAGGCTCACCATCTTCGTCTGATGGCACTGGACGACGTGCTTTCAGCTTTTTCCTGCGCTCAGGTAGCCTCGTACGCCACTGCTTGAGCTGCGTCTGCACGATTTGCTCGTCCGACATGCTCACAGGAATGACGAGAGTGGGAAACACATCCAGTTGGAAGCAGAGTTGAAGTAGCTCTGCTGATGGTAGACGGGAATCCTCAGCACCGAGGCCTCCCACGATAATACAGCAATCCTGGTTGGGATTAGCCTTGCTGCAAGTCTGGAGCTTGCTGCTGAGTTCCTCGACGTACAGAGCGAGTGAGGAGCGCTGAGCGTCCTCGCTTTTCAGAGACTCACTTCGCATTCGCCTGTCGAGTCGCTCATTTGTCCCCACAAGGTCCAGGTCCGTAACAGAATACCCTTTGCTAGCGCTGTTAAGCAGTGCTGTGACGCCCGTGGACAGCTCGGGGACCCCAGTGCCGCGTACTCCAAGCAGTACCACGACAGGAACGAGTGACGATGTCGTGTTGGATGCTTTTGGGAGATACTTGAGCGGATTCCGCTCAAAGGCGTCCTGTTCACTCTTGCCAGAAAAGCTATAGAAGCGGAACCTGAACGCCGAGACGAACTCGGGCAGCCCAGGCACAAGAATTCCCTTCTCGAGCCAGGACACGGGACAAAACTGGCTTGTCTCGCCTCTGCGAGGTCCCGATGAGAAGGCTTTCGGGGCCTCGTCGCCAGCAGCAGCGTCGCCTTCAGTACCAGTTTGCTCTTCGCTGTCCAGTGATGGAGGAGTGAAAGCTCTCGCCAGGTCTTCTGTGGTGACGTATCCGTCGTCAACACGGTCGATGCGAGGTGCGAACGGGTCGATCTGGCGCTGAATTGCCGCCAGTGTGTCCTCGACAGCGTCGTATATGGCCGATGTCTTGAGGGTGATGCCTAGCTCTCTTAATACTTCACTTGTTGTAAACAACGATGTCTGGAAGTGCTGGTGTCTGAGTGTCCTCACACCACCACCAGTTTCAGAGCTCTTGGCTTCTCTATCAAGGAGCTCTTGGTCTGGATCAAGGACAATGACCATCTCGGGAAGGCAATCGATCTCTTTCAACGCGGCAATCGTATCAACTGTGAATGGCAGATTGCCAAGTACCCACGCTGCTGCTGCATCGCTGGTGTTTGACTGCTGGTGCTGATGGCGAATCACATCAGCGATGATCCCAACCGCATGAGCTCCAGAAAGCGTCTTGCCCTCCATGAGCTCCATTTGCATAGCCATGGGTGTGCGTCTGGTGAGAATCTCGATCGCATCGAATGCTGGCAGCTCCAATGCAGTTGCAACTGCACTTGTAAGACTCTGGTGGCCTTCTCCAGACGATAATGTTGAACTACTCACGAGCCAAATGCGGCTCAGTGACTTGGCTCGCGGTGTCTTGCGGAGATACTGCAGCGGACGCGCGCAGAGATTGTCCCGCGCCTCGGGTGTCGCGGTCAAGTAGACGCGTCCTGAGAAACAGACTGCGAACGCTGAGTCCCCGAGAACGAGCCCGCTGTCTGCTGTTGAGGTCACAGGACAGAACTCTTTCCATCTCGAGAGCCTCCGCGTGCCTGTGGGCACGAGCGACCACGCTTCTCTCTGTGATGGTGCGCTGTCATCCACTTTGACCCATTCGCTCCAGTCGCCATGCAGCAGCCATCTGATCTGGTCTGCTCGACCGCTTGATAAGACTTGGTCTGGTAGCGGAACGGGAACAACTCGCCGCGAGACATTGGCTCGCGAGATCCCCTGTGAGTTCTACAAGCATAATTTGGGGACATAAACAGCAGCAACATTGTCAGAAGACACAGCAAGATGTATAAGTACAAACACAGAGGCAAATCAAACGTACACCGGTGATGGCGAGGACGCAGTGGTCGAGGATCACACAGAGCGACTGCGACGCCAGAATGTGGATGACGTGGTACCGCAGCGTCGGCCCATTGACAAGCGCTGGGTCTAAGACTGCGAGTCGTTCTTCCACGCGAGTCACAAAGTCTTTGTATCGGTCTCGAAAGCTCTCCATGAGCAGCGAGCGAATGGAAAGCGTGGGCTCCTCGGGCAGCTCAATCCAGTTGCGCTCAGCCTGGGTTGGCTCAGCGGGCGGTGGCGGCGGGCTCTCGAGTTCACTATCAGCTTCAGCTGCATCGACAGCCTCAGTATCTGCATTAACAGCTTCGGGGTTCTCTGCATCAGCATCATCAGCATTCGGGTTGTCGACCAAGTTGGCCGCCTCTCCTCCACCACCCGTTTCTGGCGTATTTTCTTCATGAACTTTCACAAAGTCTGCATATCCGAGGGCCTCGATGCTCGCAGCGTCACCCGTGAGAATCGCGCGCTCACGGGCCGAGTACACACGCCGTGTCGTCGAGGCGATCCGGAACTGTTGCGTCTGTTGCTCGACGTCGTCTCGTGCTGCTGAGAGCGCGACCAGGTAGTCCGTCCCGATCTCATGCTCGATCTCGTCAGGGTGCACATCGTCCATCACGACGCCCACACCCTCCAGAAGACACTTCTTCACGTAGTACATGAAGATCTCGAGGCATTTCGCGCGTGCAAGCGTCTCACCTGCGTAGAGTGCATCGTAGTCGGTGTCTAGAAAGATCGCGTCCTCTCCGTGGACTCCCTCCAGTTCATCTTGGACTTTGGCTGTTGCTTGGTCTGCCAGGGACTCACCAGGGGGGTCGTCAGGCAGGCTCTCTCCAGCCGATGCTTCGTCTATGGGCTTAGATGACTCGCCCACTGATGCACTCTCTGAGTTTACTGCTGAAGCGTGGAGCTCTTCGCTTGCTGTGGCCGCTCTCGCAGCAACTTGCTGCTGTTTCCGCGCTCTCTTTCTGTGGATCGCGTCATCCAGTGCCGTCTCAAGCGAAAAATACTTCAACTTCAACTTGGCCGCGAGCAGCTTGGCGACGCGCGTCTTGCCACAATGTGGCGGCCCGACGACAGCGACGCGGAGCGCTGGAAAGTGCGTGAGCGACTCGATTGCGGCGAGCTCGTCGTCCCAGGCATCATCGCTCTCTCTGTTGAGCAGTTGCGACGACGCTGGCGCCGAGGCGGCCGCGAGAAGCGCTCGATAGGAGCCGCTCGTGTTGGCCGTCCCTTCGTCAGCATCAGTGTCTCCCTCTTCAATGCTGCTGTTGTTGTTGCTGTTGCCGCTGGTGCTGTTGTCGCTGTTGCTGTTGCCAGCGAAGAGCGCCGAGAACTTGCGCGAGAGCGCGAACTTGCGCGGGTTGTAGCACAGCAAGAGCTGCTTGAGCGACATTTGCGTCGAGTTGGGCGGCGCGAGGCCGCTCACGGCCTTGAGCTGCTCGTGGCCCGGCGGCATTTGCTGCAGGAACGCGCCGCGGATCTTCGTCACGTCCTTCAGTGGGCGCAGCTTGTACGCCACGGCCTCGTCGAGCTGCGGCGACGCATTGAGCGGGCTGTCGTTGTCTTCGTCATGGACTGCTGGGTCGCCCTCGTCACCGGTTGGCACCAGCAAGTGGCCGTCCACCATGGCGACGCACCCGCGCAGCTCGAGGAAGAACGTGACGTATACTGCCTGGTCGCTCTCGACGGGCAGGATGAGCTCGGCGACCTGCATCACTGCCTCTTGGAAGAGCTCGAGCGTCATGAGGCCGCTGCCTTCGCTGTCGTAGAGCCAGTCGCGAGGCGAGATCGCCGTCGCGCCGTCATTGTTCACCGACTGGAGCAGTGACTTGGCGACTCGTGCAAAGAACTCACTGTACTGCGTCGCCGCGAGCCGCGCGTCCTGCTTGCGCTTGGCCAGGTCCCAGAAGAGCGTCAGACAGCGCACGATAGCCTCGTGTCGTAGCAGCTGGGCGCGCCGGGCGAGCCAGAGCCGCAGCAGATTGACGCTGCCGTCACCCACGCCATTCTCGTCCTCGTCTTCCGGGAAGAGGAAGTGGCGGCGCATCGCTTCGTGGCGTCTTGTATGAACACAGCTGCACGCGTCCAGGGGCGACATGCACGCATGGGGTGAGACGGCGTTCGTTTCACATGGACTATTTATGGGGATACGTCGATGTATGTATAGGTTGCTTCGCCCTCTGACAGGCGGTTCTAAATATTAGTTTAATGACTTCAACTCACATATACAGGAGCCCCAGCTCAGCTGAGGAGCTACGCGGGCATCTAGCTGACGGGCGACGCGCGGATGCTCACGCGCGTCTTCTCCAGTGCGATCTCGCCCCCGTATGAGCCGCTTTGGGCCTTGGTCTTCTTCGTCGGGGTCGCGCTCGAGCGCTGCACGGCTGGAACTTGAGCCGACGTCACGCGCTTCAGCTTTGGAGCAGTCATCGCTGGAAGTGCTGGCGCCTTGGGCTGGATCCATGGGTGCTGCAGGGCGTCAAAGACCGACAGGCGGGACTGTGGACTGATGTCGAGCAGGCTTGCGATCAGGTCCCGCACAGCTCGCGGCGCCGAGGCGAACTGGTTGAGTGTCATGAGCGCCTCGAGGCTGCCAAGTTTCTCCATGAGGCGGTACAGGGGGTCGTCGCGTGTCGCGGTCTGGAAGAGCGGCTGTTTGGTCCAGAGCTGCGCCAGGATGACGCCGAGCGCCCACGAGTCCGCCTTGGACACGTCGATCGGGATGCCCGCCGCGAACGCCGCGTGCATCTCGGGCGCGGCATACACCACTTTGGCGATGCTCTGTGGGCAGTGGCGCACGATCTGGCCCATGCAGTTGCGCTGGAAGCGCTCCGCGAGCCCCAGGTCGCCCACGCGCACTTGGTCGTTGTCAGTCAGGAAGACATTCTCGAGCGACAGGTCGAGGTGCGCAATGCCCGCACAGTGGAGCGCCGCGACACCCTTGAGCGTCTGCGCGAAGATGCGGCGCACGCCGTGCTCGGTGCCCGTGCTGAGCTTGCCCGTCGCCGCGGCTGGGAACCCGGCCTTTTGCATGCGGGTCTCGTGGCGCATGACCGCGAGCAGATCGCCGCGCGCGCAGTACTCCTGCAGCAGGTGCAGCCGGTCGCCGTCGAGGCGGTACCCGTGGAGCTTGACAATGTGTCGCGGCTCGTGCTTGTACTGCTGGTGGAGCGTCAAGTGCATGTCGAGCTCGCGGAGCGCGGCGTTCGCGAGCCGCGGGTCAGCCGTCGTCATCTTGGTGTGCTTGTCCACGCATAGCACGCCGGCAGCGCCGCACTCGACGACGTCGACGCACTGCGCACCATTGGCCTTGCACTCGAGGCGCGCCACGCGCTTCAGGTCTTGTCCATTCATGTTCATAATCGAGGAGCTACGGAGCTACTGGTGTGTACGTGTGTGACAGAGTGCTAAATGCAGAGTGCGAGCAATAGGCGCGCACGAAATTCCGGGGCGTGTCGATCCATAGACACGCACATATGGAATGGAGACATGGACCGCGCAGAGCCGGTGGCTGCTTGCCTTTGCGTCGAGGCGTTGTCTCATCAGGTTGGGTTCCAAATGGCTTTTGTATGGAGATTGTATGCCAGACGAGCAACTCTCCCGAGCCCGCCAGCTGGCAAAGGAATGATCCGCAAACGATCCGAATATCCAGCAAAATCGGTGTGTTCAACCCTTTATAAAATCATATAATACAAAAACAGTCCATTTCATATGATGTACATCAATACATATATGATATAAAAAACCTTTAGAGAATAATTGTCTGTACTCTCGCATAAATATCGTATTATGAAGTACTGATCACATAAGAGAGTTGAATAGTTCAGACCCCCTGTTTTGGTGAGGTGGGATTGCCAATACCCATTCTTAGGCCACGCAATCCGCCTTTCGGAGCCCCCAACCACGCTTTTCGAGGCGTCCGCACCCCACGGAAACCCGCTGGATGGATACGAGAGAGTTTACCCCAAGCGAGGTGGCGATTCTGAGAACGCTTTTGCATATTCAAGTCAGCCGCTTGCGATTGCTCATGAACTTCCGTTTCCCGCTACATGCGTGTGCGCCTTTGCAGTCCAAATAACACTTTGGAAAGTGTTTTTACAGTCAAACAAGAGCCGTTCCAGTCTCTTCGTGGTGCTGGCCCCATTCAAGGGCAGCAACACCTTGTGGCTCAGAGATATATTCTAGTACAATATGGTGCCAACCCCAGACAGCTGCAACGTGCCAAACGCCCCAGCTGAGATCCGCGCGCATTTCTGCCATGTCCAACGCCAGCTGAGTGCCGAGAGCGAGGCTCTGAGAATGATACCAGAGGAAGGAAGCTGAGGTGTGATTATGTGTGATCACGAGCAGATCATGGCTCTTTGAGCAGCTCCACAGATTCTCAGGCATTGGTAGAAGGTCGACATGCAGATGTCAATCCTTCGGCAGCATTTCTGATGCAGAGGATCTGAGCGGAAAAACGACCATCACTCTGCACTCAAAAGCTGAAGTTTGAAGTGAAGTGGACCACACCACAAATGCGGGCTTCAACTCGCAACTCTCGCACGAGCATATTCTACACATACTGGAGAATTTGGCAAACAGCGTCTGCCGTGGAGAAAAGTCGCCGATCGACTACATGAATGCACGCCTCCAACGTGCCCTTCACTTGGTCGTGAATGGTGTTGCTCTTTGAATCGCTGTGCTCTTCGAAGTCGACGAGCGTATAGACAAGTGCTGATGACGCCTTCCGCTGCGTTGATACACGTGAGATCCCGATACCACTCCACTGGCACATCGCTGAGAAGTGCGCAGCGAGATACGCGGAGAGAAAAGTCAAGAATACGAGGCAACGCAGTTTGCCCAGGTACGCAAATATCTTGACGTCGATATATTTGCAATGCCGTTGAAAGAAATACGAATCAACAAATCGTTCGTATCTGCTCCCAGTCCCAACCACCGCTGAGCCCGACACTCACTGCTTCCTTTACGAGCCACAACCTCGTGACACGTCCATAAAAATACGTAACGTGTCTGCCCCAATGCGGTGCTATTTTCAGTTGAGCGAGCTTTGCGCAAAATCTGACCTTGCTCATGTTTCACTTCGAGGTTTGAAGGAGTAACACTCATTTAAGAACGGACAGCCATCGCTCAACACACCCGCTTGCTTGGGTCGGACGCTCGCTTCTGTGTCCAACATGCAAAGACGAACCTTATCTGGACCCCTACGGCTCCAGTTAGCAGGGTTGCGCATCAAGAAACGGTGGGAGCGCAACGACAGCGTCCTCGCATTCACGCTAGCGATTTTCCTGCACGCGCTTGCGTGTCTGTTTTACTACGCAATGGCAAAGCTCCATCTCTACATCACGCACTCACCCGAAGCCTCGAGCACTCTCGCGATCGTGGAAGGCAACTTGCAGGAGTATTTCCCGCCTGTGATCGCAGTCAGCATACTGCTCACGATCATCCACTGCATGGCGATCTGCATTACTTTCTGGACACGTCTCGGGCTTCTGTCACCGAAAAAGATATTGAGTTGCGGCAAAATTCAAGTTCAGGCGGTTTGCAAGGAC